>VYZT01018828.1:7386-33015 GCA_013400735.1 Pomatostomus ruficeps | reverse complement strand
GTCGGAGCGGAGCCGGTGCCGGTGGAGACGGAGCGGAGCCGGGGGCGGTGCCGGAGGACTCGGAGCGGAGCCGGTGCCGGAGCACGGGAGAGTTGGAGCGGAGCCGGTGCCGAGCAGGGGGACTCGGAGCGGTGCCGGTGCCGGTGCCGGTGCGGACGCGGTGCGGGAGCGCTGCCGGCTCTCGGCTCCGTGCGGCGCTGGCTCCTCCCCGCCGCAGCCCCGGGATAAGGAACCGGCTCGGCCCCGGGCAGGAGCCGCGCACGGGGGACACACGGACACACCCGCAGCGATGCCGGCCGCGCACTCGAGTCACGGAAATTCCCTCCTGCGGCTTTTCCTGCTCGTCCCCGAGGCTCTGGGCAGCTGCGGGAGAGCCGGGGCAGCCGGTGGCGCCGGGAGCAGCCCGTGACACCGGGAGCAGCCCGTGACACCGGAGCGTTCAGCCTCCCGGCGCTGCGGATTTAGCAGCGGCTCCGCTACCCCTCCCAGCTACTTGTTGTCGTATATTTAGTCAAACGTTCCCGGTTCGCCAAAAATAGAGCAGCTCGTGGAAATAAATCAGGCCGGCTGGAGGTGCCAACATTGTCTGCCTGGGAGTAATTAATTTCTTATAGCCTGGGCTATATTAATCCTCGCCCTCCCCGCCGCACGCCGCCCTGTCTGTCAGCGGGGCTTTTTTGTCATTAACGGGTGTGACGCCCAAATCTGGGGAGGTTTAATGTGCTGGGGGAGGGAACCCGGGCAGGGAAGTCACCAAATCCATCCCCATGGAGTGTGGAGAGCGGGAGCGCCGAGAGCACGGCAGGGAAGGTGACACAAGTTCTTTGGGGGAAAATGCTGCTGGAGGAAGCATTCAGGGTCTCCTTTCCTGGAATTCCACAGGAAAACTGCCCAGAGACACAAATTTGAGCTTCCTCAGTCCTGCTGCTGCCAGAACTCCTTTTCCCCATTTTCCCTTCGGAACGTGGGAGTCCTGGTGGACTCGCTGGCTCTCGTTTCTTATCTTGGAAGCGCCAGGCGGGCTGGGAGCTCCTCGAGGGGCAGGGAGGTGCCTCCCAGATGGAGAAACGTGGGAGCCGAGCCCTGTGGAGGAAAGGGATGTTCCAGCAGTGTCCGTGTCCTTCGGTCACTTTATCCTCACACCCCCGAGGCCCTCAGCAATGTCTGAGTGCTCTGGGAGTGGGAGAAACTTCACCAGCTTTGGTGAGAACACGAGTGCCCAGGGCTCTGAGCTGGAGCTGCCCCTCCAGAGCCAGTGGGATTCAGGATTGACCCGGGTGGGACGTGGTGGCTTTGGAGCAGGGGTGAGACCCCGTCCTTGGGGGCACAGGGTGAGCAGCTCGTGTGTCACCTGCCCCTGATGGGGATTTGTGTCCTTGGCTTGGAGAGGAGCAGCAAAGGGAGGGACCCAGGGCTCTGATTTGACGTGCAGGGTGTGATGTCCAGGGGGTGATGTCCAAGGCCATGACGTGATGTCCAGGGCCATGATGTGATGTCCATGATGTGATGTCCAGGGCTCTGACATGAAGTCCAGGGCCGTGATTTGATGTCCAGAGCCATGCTGTGATGTCCAGGACTCTGATGTGACATCCAGGGCCATGCTGTAATGTCCAGGGTGTGATGTCCAGGATGTGATGTCCAGGGCTCTGACATGAAGTCCAGGGCCATGCTGTGATGTCCAGGATGTAAGGTCCAGGGCCCTGATGTGATGTGCAGGGGGTGATGTCCAGGGCCATTCTGTGAAGTCCAGGGCTGTGCTGTGATGTCCATGCTGTGATGTCCAGGGTGTGATGTCCAGGGCTGTGATGTCCGTGCTGTGATGTCCATGCTGTGATGTCCATGCTGTGATGTCCAGGCTGTGATGTCCGTGCTGTGATGTCCAGGATGTGATGTCCGTGCTGTGATGTCCAGGATGTGATGTCCGTGCTGTGATGTCCAGGGCTGTGATGTCCAGGGCTGTGATGTCCATGCTGTGATGTCCAGGGCTGTGATGTCCAGGGCTGGGATGTCCATGCTGTGATGCCCAGCCCGGCTCCCGGCTCCCGGCTCCCGCCCTCCCCTCACCCCGGTCAATGAGTACCAGGTCATGTGCGCTGCACACTCAGCTCCCCGTGAGCGCCCATCGCGCTCCCTTCCTGCTGCTGCCGGCAGAAATGGGCACTTCGGGTGGTTTTTTCCCCATTCCGGGCTCTGGCGTGGCTCTGATTTCCATATTCGCCCGTCTGCTCGGTTTAGAGGGGAGGTGTCACCCGCGGGGAGATGTCTCGAGCATTTCTGTGTCACCGCCAGCTCCGTGCAGCTCCAACTGCTGCCACACCCCCCTGCCACGGCTCTGAGACCACCCAGCACTGTAAATCCTGTTTGAAACAGAAAGGAAAAGAGATTCCCTGGAAAAATTCCCGAAAAAAATTCAGGAGAAGGCCCCAAACTGGAGCTTCAGAGAAAGCGACGTGCAAAGGGCAGGATTGTCACAGCAATGAGGGGACAGGGACACGAGCTGGGCGGCTGTGTCACACCAGCTGCTCGGTGGTGCAGAACATTCCTCGGGGACAGGAATTACGGCCGCCAGCGTGCCGGGATGGCTGCGAGAGCTGACAGGAATGGTTCTGGGGGAGGATGAGCACAGGGAGAACACCCAGCAGCTGCCGGGAACAGGGATTCCAGCCGGGAGCGTTGGAAGAGGGGCGGGATCGGGGTGAGATGGGTGATCCCACTGCAGGGAGCAGGGATTCCAGCCGGGAGCGTTGGAAGAGGGACGGGATCGGGGTGTGATGGGTGATCCCAGCACGGGGAAGGGAGCAGGGATTCCAGCCGGGAGACATCGGAGAGGGGTGGGATCGGGGTGTGATGGATGATCCCACAGTTGCAGGCAGAGAGATTCCAGCCGGGAATGTTCAGAGAGGGGCAGCATCGTGGGATCGGGGTGTGATGGGTGATCCCACTGCTGCGGGAACAGGGGATTCCAGCTGGGAGAGGGGCGGGATTGCAGGATCGGGGTGCGATGGGTGATCCCAGCACGGGGACGGGAGCAGGGAATGTCTGAGCTGGGAACATTCAGAAAGAGATGGGATTGCAGGATCGGGGTGTGATGGGTGATCCCAGCATGGGGATGGGAACAGGGAATGTCTGACCTGGGATAACGAGGCTCTTTATGGGGCTGGGGCCCTTCCACCCGTAAGAGCCCGAAACAAAATGTCCTTTGACATTTCCCGAGTGATCTGAGGTGTGGGGTTGAACTCAGCACTCACCTGCGACTCCTCCGCGCAGTGAATTTGCCAGGCAGAGCCTCGGGGCATTTTCCGTGCGTGCCAAGGGAATGGCTGAGCAGAGGGCGCACAAAAGCGCTCGGGATTTGTGTGGTTTTTTCTAGAATTCCTTCGCGTTCTGTGGTTTTTTCCCTTTTGTGATCGCGGAGATGCGGGGGAAATCGAGGCGGGGGAAATCGAGGCGGGGGAAGAGGGCTCGGTGTAGCCGGGAGCGTTCCCTAAAAAATGGGTCTGGCTGGGAAACTTCCAGATTTTGTGATCTCAGCTCGTGCTGGGGGAGGCTTTGTCAACCAGGAAATGGTTTGGGGTGGAAAGAACCTTAAAGGTCATCTCGTCTCAAATTCCACCTCTCACGATCCCAAGCGGCTCCAAGCCCCGGCTCCCTCCCTCACAGGGAAGGATTTTATCCATAAAAACCTAAATTTCCCCTCTTTCAGTCCAAACCTGTTCCCCCTCGTCCTGTCACTCCCAGAACGGGTGGGACAACAGGAATATTTTTATTTTCTGTTTTACAGGTGGGTGAGTCGAGGAGAAATGGGGAGAGTTCAGGGATCCCTGAGCTCGTCCCAGAGCTGAGGGGGCTCCTCGGGGTCTCCCTGAGAATCCCCAACCCCAAATCTCTCCAGGCTGCTCTTGTCCCACGCAGGAATTGCCTCTCTCTGAACCTCTGAAACCTCTGGAAATCACTGGAGTGACATTCCCGGCGCTGAGGGACACAAAATCGCCGTCCCCAAAAGCGCCCAGCGCCGCTGACCATGGCAACTGCGAACAGGCGAATCCGGCAGCATCTCCTCCTCGGAATTTTGCCGGCGGAGCATCACCATAACAACAGCTCCGCCAATCCACGCCAGACAGCCGGGCCCTTAGCAACCGGGAGCTGCCAAACTGCAAAACAAAGTGGGAAAAAAATAAAAATAAAAATAAAAAATCGACACGAAGCTTTTCCTCCACGGTCGGTGCTTCTGCAGTGGGCAAAGCCAGAAAAATGCACTGAGCGCCAAAACCCCCAAAATTTCTGCCCCAGAAGGCGCCAGAGCATCCCTTGCCCTGTGGTGCCACTGGAGGGGAATTTTCCCTCTGGTTTAGGAGTTTCCTTCCCCTCCCAGAGAGGGAAACTCAGCTGAGCTGTCACCGTGAGAGCTCAGAGTGTCACCTCAGGAACAGCTCTCCCTGGATCTTTCCAGGTGTCTCCAGCAGCTCTTTCCCGGGGTTAAACCCCCTCAGCGCCAGAGGATTTTGCTCTGTGATCGAACCTTGGCCCCGCGGGGAGCGCAGGCAGCAGATAAATTGTGTTTTCATGGCACCATCCACGTCTCCCGCTGAGTCACGGACGGGCTCCTGCGTCCCAGGCGGGTCACGGGGTGAGCTGGAGGCCGGGCTGTCCCTGTTCCCTGCTTCTCGTGGGAGCAGCGAGGGCAAAGTTCCGCAGGGAAATGCGTCCTGGCAATCCCAACACGTCCCTGTCCCCGTCCCTGTCCCTGTCCCCATCCCTGCCAGGGCACAGCGAACACCCCTGGCACAAACCGGGATCCCAGCTTGGACTGGGACACCCAGGGGTTGAGAACAGACCTCAAACAGGGGATTTTCAGCCCAAACCAGCACGACCCTGTTAGCAGGAGGCAATCATCCTGGCTGGAGGATAATTCAGATTTTTCCGAGCCTTTGGCCTCAGGGATGCGTGGATGGATGGATGGAGGGAGCAGGAGGAGCCGGGGCAGCTGCCTGGGTGGCACCAGGAAGGGAGTCCCTCGCTCCTGTCTCGCACAGCCAGGGTTTGACTCTCAGCCCGTTCTCAGCTATTTTCAGCCCAAACCAGGGCTCCGGCCCAGCTCCGGCTTCCCAAAACATCCCTGCAGGCATAAACTTCAGCGGGCATTAGAGGGATGATGAATGTGAGAATATTTCCATAAAAAGAGAGCCAAGGACGGGCTGGAGCTGCAGGGCTGGACACGGGAATGGAGCAGGGAGGAAAAATCCCTGGAAGGGCAGGAATAACAGGGATGGGCTCGGGAAGGGAGCTGGGAGTGTGGTGGGCAAAGCTCACAGCTGCTTTGTGCTGTTTCTCCCAAAAAAACCCTCAAAAAACCTGGCTGGAGCAGGCAGGACACACAGGGACCTCATCCCTTCCTTCCCTGTGAGCAAATCCAGCAAAAGGCAGAGGAATTCCTGCAGGGAGGAGCTGGCACGGCCTGGCAGGGACATCCCGGGGGTAACACAGGGCCCAGGGGCCAGGCAGGGAGGGAAAGGAGCTCTCAGGGTGCCCAGAATTTGTTTTAATTGGCGCTGAGGAATCCGCTCGGGGAGAAGCTCCAGAGGAACGTTTTCCTCGCTGGCTGCACCGATTGCTTCACCAACACCGGCATTTCCCACCCAAAAAATGCTCTCCTGGCAGTCTGACCCCCCTTTCCTCCCTGACAGGCTCGGAAAATCCTTCCTGGTGAATTCTCCGGGTGGGAAGAGGCTCCAGGCTCCTCCTGGGTGCTCCTGAGCTCTCTGTGGCTGCTGAGCGGGATCAGCCCCAGCACCGCCCCGGCTCTGACCCTGCCCTGCTGCTGCTGCCTCTCCCAGTCAGGAGCAAAGTCCACAAACCCGCAGTGACGGGCAGGAAAACACCCGGATTTCACCCAGGCCTCCCTTCCGCGCTCCTCAGGAGCCCCTCGGGGATCACCAGGTTATTTTGAGCTGGTTCCTCAGCAAACACGGGCAGAGGAGGCTGAAAATCGGGCAGTTCCCGCGTTCCCAGCTCCTCCTGTCTCATGCAGGGATCCTGGAGCTGCTGGGAGCTGCGGCTGGAGCAAAACCGGCCAAGGAATTCGGTCCTGCACCTCCTGGCTGCGGGATCATCTCTCTCGAGGGGGCAGTCCCCGTTTTGCTGCCTTTTCCCCCCGTTTTTAAACATTTTTAACAAGGAAATGTCCAATTCCAACGTCACCGGCGGAGAAGAGGTGAAGGGGCTGGGGTTGTGTTCCAGAGCACGGCGGCGGTTTTTGGAAAATGCTTCCACCTCGTGGCTCTCGGCAGAAACTGCCCGGGAAGGGCCGGGCCGCTCCCGGAAAATTCCCAGTGCTCCCAGTGCTCCCAGTCCTCTGTCTTTCCATTTATCCCAGTCCTTCCATTTATCCCAGTCCTTCCATTTCTCCCAGTTCTCCCAGCCCTCCCAATCTTCCCAGCACTCCCAATCCTTCCAGTTATCCCAGTCCCTCCCAGTTCTCCCAGTCCTCCCAGCCTTCCCATTTATCCCAGTCTTCCCAGTCTTCCCAGCGCTCCCAGTCCTCCCAGCCCTCCCATTTATACCAGTCCTCCCAGTCTTCCCAGTCCTTCCATTTATCCCAGTGCTCCCAGTGCTCCCAGCTACAGAAACACCCCGGGATTGTTCCCCCTGTGCCCCCGAGGACGCTGAGCGGGATCTGAGCTGGGAAGCGCCAGAGGAACTCTCGGAGGGGTTCACTCATTCCTCATGGAATAAAGGATCCCATATTCTGCAGGAAAAACGGATTTGGCTGCAGTGGGAGCTTCCGGCAGCTCCACTCGTGTTTGCAGGGAGCAGCGGAGGGCGGCCCTGCGGAAAAACCTGGATTCTCCCTTTGCTCCTGGATGAAACACTTCCCTCGGTAAATCCCGAAAAGCGGGATAACCGGGATTTCAGCTGCCCCAGGGCGGGAAGAGGCAGCTCTAGAGGCAGGCAGGGCTCAGCTCCCGCTCTCCGGCCGCCGCTCAAGCCAAGCGCTCCCCGGTAACGAGCAGGAAACCGGGAGCGGCGGGCTCGGGAAGCGCTTTGCTCGGCCCATACGGACACTTGGCACTGCCGGGGCTTCATCAAAGGCCCGTCAGGAGCGGGCCAGGCGCCGCACGAGCCGCCGCGCCGAGGAAATTAAAACCCGGGCACCATCTGCTGCCTCCTCCTGTCTCATAGCGGAGCGGGGGAGCGCCGGGAGCGGCGGGAGCGGCGGGAGCGGCGGCCGCAGCTGCGCGGGGCGGGTGCGCTCCGAGCCCCGGGAGGGGAACAACCCCCGGGATAAAGGGAGTCCTGCCCGAGGGGTTCATCCCCCGGGATAAAGGGACCCCTTCCCGGGGAGTTCAGCCCCTGGGATTAAGGGACTCCTTTTTCCCCGGGGTTCGTCCCCCCGGGATAACGCGGGACCTTCCCCTGGAGTTTATGTCCCAGGATAAAGGGATTCATTCCCCTGGAGTACATCCCCCTGGGATAACGCGGCTCCTTCCCGTGGAGTTCATCCCCCGGGATGAAGGGACTCCTTTCCCTGGGGTTCATCGCCCCAGGATATTGCGATCCAGGGTTATCCCCCTCAAGAACGGGAATCTTCCCCAGGGTTATCCCATCAATAACGCCCCTCCTTCACAGAGTTTTTCCCCTCAATAACGTGAATCCTTTTCCAGGATTTACCCCCTCAGTAACGCCCCTCCTTCCCCGGTCACCCTGGAGCCGGGTGGTCACTCCCTGGCCTCGGCTTTGTCGCGGGTGGGCCGGGGCCTCTCTCGGTGTCCCCGTTTCCACCCCCGGATCCGGTCCCCGTGCCTGTCTCGGTGTCACTGTCGTCCAACAAATCCTCCCTGGGGCTGGCGCCGTCAGGTGGCGCTTGGGAATCGGCAGCGTCGCCGCCGGAGTTCCGAGAGGGGACACTTGTTGCTGTGACTGTGCGTGGCGCGGGGAACGGGGACAGGGGACAGACAGAGATCCTGTGACACCGGGAATGGGAACAGAGGACAGACGGAGCCCTGTGACACCGGGAGCGGGGACAGGGGACACCCAGAGATCCTGTGACACCGGGAACGGGGACAGACGGAGCCCTGTGACACCGGGAACGGGGACAGGGGACGGGGACAGGGGACATACAGAGATCCTGTGACACCGGTAACGGGGATAGGGGACACCCAGAGATCCTGTGACACCGGGAACGAGGACAGGGGACACCCAGAGATCCTGTGACACAGGGAACAGGGACAGGGGACAGACGGAGCCCTGTGACCCCGGGAACGGGGACAGGGGACAGACAGAGCCCTGTGACACAGGGAACAGGGATATGGGACACAGACTCCCTGTGCCCTCAGCGGTGTTTTCCAGGAGCAATGGGACAGCGGGAATGTCACTGACCCGGGCAGGGCTGACCGCCGGAGCTTCCCGGGGTGCCCTGCAGGGTGTGGGAGCTCTGACCTGAGCTGGCTCCGCAGCCTGAGCGGGGCTGGGCACAGAAAGACTTTCCGGGCAGTTTTTGTTCCCCTTTCTAGTGGGGTTTTGTTTTCTGCTGGTTTTATGGGATTTTATGGCGGAGGGAAAGGGAAACTCCCAGGAGAGCCGGATGAGAAAAATCACAAAAATTCCTTTAAAATTCCAATTGTGTGTGTGATCATCGGGTGTCTCTGTGTCCCCTCAGCCCCCGGGGACCAGCGCTGTGCCCGAGCACCCAAACTGTGCCCGGCACGTCCAGTGCCCGGCCCGGCTGTGCCGCTCCTCCCAGCCAGACCGAGGGAATATGGATCGGTTTTCCAGCAGAACCTGACAGAGCCCATTCCGGGCGGGTAATGAAGACGGATGATCCCGTTCTCTCCCGCCCCGGAGCTGCGGGGGAAAAAGGAAATTATTCGTCTCATTCCAGCCGCTCTCGCTGGTTTTCCCGTCTCCCCATCCCACGGATCTCTGCCTTCCCGGCTCCCAGAGCTCCATTTTTCACCCCAGCACATGGCTCTGCTGCTCAGGGGCTGCTCCACGCCGCCGGGGTGGAGATTTCACCGCTGGGATGAGCTCAGAGAGGATTTGTTGGGGATGGAATTTTTTTCCTGGGGTGGAAATCTCTCCCACTGAACAGCCACAAAAATGAGTGAAAATGGGTCAGAGTTTAAAAGATAAATAAGCAACCTCGCCTGCTATCAGATTTTCATTTCTCCTGTAGCTTTTGCCCTTTGGGATTGGTGTTTCCAGGCTTTTCTCAGCAGACAAAAGAGAGGGAAATGCTGAAGTCTCAGGTCTGAGAATCCTCCGGGATCCCGGGGCTGGGGGAAGAAAGAGAAAAACCCCAACAGCCGGAACGCAGGAGGTGTGAAATCCCGAGGAATTCCAAAGGAATCATCCCTTCCACATCTCATTGCTCCGTCAGATCCAAATCCCTCCGCAGGCCCGGCATTCCAGGGATCCTCCAGATTCCAGGGATCCTCCCGCACTTCCAGCTGAGCTCCATCCTGGGAAAACACCCAGAAATCATTTTAAAATCGTAGTTTGAAGCTCAGAGGCTGTTTTGGGGTGGGATCCCGCGTTCCCATCAATATCCCGAGCTCCATCCAGCCAAGCTCTTGGAAAGGGATGAAGAAATTCCTGTGGGAGCGAGGGGGAAATCCTCCTGCAGCAAACCTTGGGAGCCCACTGGGATATTTACAGCAGAGCAATTCCTCCTTTTTCTCTCGGCTCAGGGAAGGAATTTCATCCGTAATTCAGCACCGCAGTGAGAACAGAGCTGGGCCCGGCTCTGGGGAGGCGAGGGAACCGCAGCGCTCCGGAATTTCGAATGAAATCCTCCAAAAATGAAACACCTCAGGCACCTGGGACGCAAAACCACGGCAGCGACCATCCTGGTGGGCTGGGGGATAATTTTTGGGGTGTTATTGGGGGAAGAGCAATCCCCGGGTTGTCAGGAGCGCATCCCGGTGTTCCACAGCCGCTTTTTCCTGGAATTTCACAGCTGTTTTTTCCCGGAATTCCACGGCTGATTTTTCCTGCCGCTGCCTGGCGGGATCAGCTGGAAACATCTGGCCAAGCTGGGCACCGGGGGCGAGGAGAAGTCGCTGCCCGTGACAGCTCCCGCGAGCGTCGCTCCTCGGCGAGAGCTCCCCTGACAAAGGCCAGGGAAGGGAAGCAAATCTTACATGACACATTTATTTCTGTCGCCTATTTATTAGCTCGGAGCGAAAAAGTCCCGCTGCGCTGCATGATGGGGATTATGCAAATGAGGAACATCAAGACAAATTTAAAAAAAAAAAAAAAGAAAGAATAATAATAAAAAAATAAAATAAAATAAAAAATAGAAGCCCAAGTGAGCACGATGTCAGAGCAGAGCAGATGCTGGGGGAGACTCAGCCATCCCTGCCTGGACCTCCTGCTCTGGGAATTCCATGCCCAGATCCAATATTTTCCCCTCATCCCAACGCTCCCGGCTTGTTGGACAGCCCAGGCCGCTCATTAGGCCCAGACATTAATTAGCTGCCCAGCAGCTCAAGGGGATTCATCGCTGCCCCATCCCAATTTAGGGGAAAGATGCTCAGGGTGTTCCCCGCTCCATCCTCACCCCATCCCGTCTCTCCCCAGCAGAAATGAATCGCTGAAATTTGGATTTTTGGAGTTTTTAGAGAGCAGGGAGGGTCCTTGGAAGCCTCAAAGGGCCCTCCCGAGCCCCGGGGCAGAGCGGCCCCGCACCCGCTGTCCCGGCTCGGGGTGAGGTAATGCCGCGCTCAGCCGGGAGGAGGATCCGGCTCCCAGCCCCGGCTAAATCCCGGCTCAATCCCTCGCTGTTCCGCTGACAGCCGGGATTTGGGAGAGCTGAGCTGGGGGGAGAGCGGCGAGCCGCGGAAAGGAACAACAACCTCAAAAAAAAGGTCCCAAATCCGACTTTGCTTCGCTTTGCCGAGCCCCGGAGGACTCGGGATGCGCGTTGGGGGTTTAATCCCGTCTGAACCCCGCGGGCTGGAGGCGGAGGTGTTTGAGGCAGCTCCTGGAAGCGGGAAAACGCCGTTTCCCCCCCAAAAAACCCCTTGGAAGAGAGCGGGCAGTGAAAGGCGCGGGGAAAGCCGCTTCCATCCTCATCCCGCTAATTACACTCATTAGGGGGGGAACGCTGCCTCCGAGCCCGAGCGAGCCCGGCTATTTTTGATTTCCCAGGCGCGCACCGGAGAAGCTCGAGTGGGCTTTTTTTGGGATTTTTTTTTCCCCTGGAAAAAAGGGGATTTCTCCTCCCGGGTCAGAGGCTCTTTTGTGTCTGCTCGGCTGCGAGACGGGGCCGGAGACAAAGCGGGAAGGGGGAAAAGCGGGAGAGAGGCGAGACTGGAGAGCCGGGGAGAGCCAGGGAGAGCCGGGAAGAGCAGGGAAAAGCCGGGGAGAACCAGGGGAGCCTGGAAGAGCAGGGAGAGCCAGGAAGAGTAGGGAAGAGCCGGGGAGAATTGGGAGAGCCGGGGAGAGCCAGGAAGAACCGGGAAAAGCCGGGAGAACCGGGGAGAACCGGGGAGAGTCTGGAAAAGCCAGGAAAAGCCGGGGAGAGCCAGGAGTGTCAGGAAAAGCCAGGGAGATCCGGGAAGAGCCGAGGAGAACCGGGAGAGCCTGGAAGAGCTGGGGGGAGCCGGTGAGAGCAGGGAAAAGCCGGGAAGAGCCGAGGAGAGGCGGCATCGCTGCCCGGGGAGTGGGGCCGTGCCCCGGGTACCGCATCGGCCGCGCGGGGAGCGGGGAAGCGCCGGGGAAGCGCCGGGGAAGCTCTGGGGATGCGCGGCGCGGGGATGCGGAGCCCGGAGATAATTTATGCAGCAGCTCGGCTCGGGGGCTGCGGGCGGCCCGGCCCCAGCCGGCTGCGAGCGAGGGAGGGAGGGAAGGAGGGAGGGATGGAGGCCTCTCCCCATCGCCCCTTCACCCGCCCCCTCCCGCCCCGCAGCCACACACAGCCTCGCCATCCCCTCCGCAATTAGGGAGACACCTCTCGAGCACCGCCCGGGCAGCGCCGCCAATTTTGTTCCCTCCTCTCCTCTGCTCTCCTCTTCGCCGGCCGAGCTCTCCCCGCTGCCTCCGCTCCGCTCCCCGCAGCTCCCGGCGCCTCCTGAAGTTGCTTTGCAGGATCCTCCCCTCCCAAAGGATCGCTGGAGTCCCGCGGGTGAGGCTGAGGGAGGAGAGAGGAGGAGGAGGAGGGGGGAGAAAGGAAAGCGAGGAAAAAAAAAAAAAAAAAAAGGAGGAGAAAAAAAAAAAAAAAGAGGAAAAAAAAAGTAAGGCGGCGGGTTTTTTTCTCTCTCTCTCTCGCTTTCTTTGTCTGGAGCGGTGCCTGCAGGAGTTGCGCGGGTGAGGGCGAGCGGGGGATCGGAGCTGGGCACCCCCGGGCACCTGCGTGCCCCTCAGCCGGGCGGCATCGCCGGGGGTGCCAGCCCGGAGCATCCCGAAGCCACCCGAGCCGAGAATCTGCCAATGCACAGATTTAATTTTAATTTTCTCTAGCTGAAGGGCGGCTGTAGCTCGCCGTGGCTCTGGGTTTGTGGATGAGGCTGATGAGCTTGGGGGGAAAAAAAATTTAAATTTGCTTTGTTTTGGGTGAGAACAACCGCGAACCGGCCAAAATTCACCCCTGAATGAATATTCGTGTGTGTGTGTTCGTGCTGTATTCCAATTATTTACGCTGACAGAGAATTACATGCAACACATGCTAACGTAGTTACGGGCTAATTACACGTGAGCTCATTAACCGTTGGATTCCAGGCTCGGGATGGGTGCTCCTGCAGCCGCGTTTAAGTTTTTTTGTCTGGCCCAGGTGCGGCGGGGGGGTGGCGGTACCGGGTTCTCTGTGTGTGTGTGAGCGAACACTCCGGCATTGTTTACAGCGGGAACAAACCGGAGGAGGATTTTGGTGCCTGAAGGGCGGATTTGCGCCTGGCTGGGTGTCCCTGGGTGTCGCTGGGTGTCCCTGGGTGTCCCTGGGTGTCGCTGGGTGTCCCTGGGTGCCGGGAGGATGCGGGAGGAAGCGGCGGCGTGGCCGGGCAGGGCTGGAGCCGCATCCCGGCTTTTCCTTCCTCCGGCTACAAACTTGCGGCTCCAAACCGGCGAGGAGGGAGAAGGAGAAGGAAAAGGAGAGGGAGAGGATGGAGAGGAGGGAGAGGAAGGAGAGGGAGGCTCTCCGGGTCCTCTCCGATGAGGTAATCCCCGAGATAAGGGGAGCGCTGCGTGTGTCAACCTGAGCGGTGATGTCAGCCCGCGGAAAAGCAGATTAAGGGCTCGCCGAGAAGGAGCCGCCGCGGGTTCGGTGTCACCTGGTCCCTGCTGTCACCTCGCCGTGCCCAAGGTGGGGTCTGGGCAGCCCAGGGGGTGCCGGTGGCTGGTGAGGGGGTTTGGGGGCGGCTGTGGGGACGCTGTGGGTGGTGTGGCGCTCTCGCGTGTCCGCGCTGCCGGAGCTGCTCAGAAAATGAGGATTTTTCCTTGCCAGAGGCTTCGGTGGCACTGAGAGGGGACAGCGAGCCCAGCCCTGGCTCCTCTGCCATGCTGGCAGTGCCCAGAGGGGCTCCGGCGATGTCCCCTCGTGGTTCTGTGTGTCCCCCGGGGCTGGGATGGCTCCAGGCAGGGACAGGTTTGGGACAGCCCCACACGGGACCTCCGGGGGTCCCCATGGGGCTGGGACCCCCCGCAGGTGTGGCTGTCCCCAGGGAGGGGACAGAGGGCAGCGAGCAGCTCCAGAGGGGCCAAGGGACGCTGCTGCAGGTGGCCGCTCTGAGAGGTGGCACCCTGAGTGACGGGTCAGCGGGGCAGGATGAGGAACAGGGAATAACAGGGAACATTAGGGAATAGCAGGAAATATCAGGGAATATCAGAGAACAACAGGGAATAACGGAATAACAGGGAATAGCAGGGGACATCAGAGAATATCAGGGAATGACAGGGACTAACAGGGAATATCAGGGACTAACGGAATAGCAGAGAACAGCAGGGAACATCAGGGAACAACAGGGAATATCAGGGAATAACAGGGAACAACAGGGAATAACAGGGAGTATTAGGGAACATTAGGGAACTACAGGGAGTATCAGGGAATAACAGGGAACAACAGAGAATAACAGAGGATATCAGGGAACATCAGGGACCACCAGGGACCACCAGGAAATAACAAGGAATAACAGGGAACGACAGGAAATATCGGAGAACAACAGGGAATAAGAGGAAATATCAAGGAATATCAGGAATATCAGGAATATCAGGGAATTACGGGGCCGGAGCACAAACACCCCCCGGGTGCCTCCTCTCGGACCGGCTCCCAGGACGCTCCCGGCGCCCGGCGCTGCAGCGGCCTCAGGGCCGGCCCTGCTCCCTCTCCAGGGCCGGATCCCCGCGCTGCCTCACCCCAATCCCACATTTCCCACACACATCCCTCCCCTGCTGCTCTGAGGTGTCCAAGAGCCCGAGTTTGGCTGTCAGGACCTTCCCTGCGCTCAGCACAACCCCAAAAACCCCAAACCCAAACTCGACCCCTCAGTGCCCAGTCAGGGATTCCCAAACTCTGGCAGGGCAGGAAAAGCTGCGGGAGGCTCAAACATCCTCAGCCTTCAGCTGTCCCGAGCACCAGAATTGTCCTGGAGCCTCCTTTTCCATGGGAAATATTCCCATAAACCAAAAAATCCGAGGGGACTTGGGGAGCAGGTGAAGGCTGGGGAATGGCGTTGGTACAGTGACAAATATTCCCTAAATCTCCAAAAATTTCCCCCATTCCTGTGCTGAAGGACTCAGCTCCGATGGATGAGGCGGCAGAAGGGTTGAGCTCTTCCCAAGTTTGTGCGGGAACATCCCAACGGGAATGGAGGGAAGTGCAAAATTAGCTGGGAATTAAGGATTTCTTTTCCCTCCTCCAAACAAACCAGAGCGGCTCCGTGTTGGATTCTGTGCTCTGGAAGGAGCCTGTGGGAAAAATCGGGGCTGGTCTGGAAAATCGGGGCTGGTCTGGAAAATCGGGACTGGTCTGGAAAATCAGGACTGGTCTGGAAAATCGGGACTGGTTTGGAAAATCGGGACTGGTTTGGAAAATTGGGATTGGTCTGGAAAATCAGGACAGGTCTGGAAAATCGGGACTGGTCTGGAAAATCAGGACTGGTTTGGAAAATTGGGACTGGTCTGGAAAATCAGGACTGGTCTGGAAAATCGGGACTGGTCTGGAAAATCAGGACAGGTCTGGTCCTTCCCAGAGTGGATTTTCCATGGCTGCATCCCAGGGAAGGGAGCCGGGCTCTCCCTGTGGTGCTGCCGTGGCTGAAATCAGGGATTTATGGAGCCAATTTCCCCGGAATGCCTCCCTGGAGGTGCTGGAGACGCCGCGGTCTCACCCTCAGTTCCGCGGGGCTCTGCTCTCCCGAACTTTGCAGGATCTGGGGGGTTCCTCAGCTCTCCTGATCCCCTTCTTTTAATTCCTGCAGGATTTATCGGGAATTCTGCAAAGATCCGGGTTCTGTTCCCGCAGCTCTCGGGAGGGAATCAGGTGGTGATGAGAGAGCTGATTAAATTCCATAAATAACCCCGGGATCGCCCCGTGCTCGGGATGCACAAGTGACAGAAAACCGGTGCCACTTCTGCTGCACCACAAACGTTCCAGAGCCTCCCTTTTCCCTGGGAAACATTCCCATAAAGCTGAAAAGTGCAGGAATAGCGAGGCAGAGGCTGGGAATGGCATTGTTGCAGCGATAAATATTCTCCAAATCCCTGATTTGTGATCTTGGGTGCCTCAGGAATGTGAATCAGGGGATTGGATCTGGCTGTGCTCGTCAGGACAGCTCGGAGATGGATCCCAAATCAATTCCCAAACCTTTCCCGAATTCTGAGGGTTAATGTTTAAAAATCCACCAGGAATCGGGGCCTGATGGGTCCTGAGCGAGGCTGGGGCTGGAGAGGGGCAGCTGATCCCCCAAATGAGGCTGATTCCGCCTCCTCGGGATGCACCTGGCGTGGGAAACGAGGTGTTCCAGGCTCGGCTCCGGAGCATCCGTCCATCTGTCCGTCCATCTGTGCAGCCGTCCTGTCCATCCCGCTTCTCGGGGGGTTCTGTTTGTGTCCACCCCGCAGCCCCGGCCGGGCTCTGCCCGTGCCCAGGGCTCTGCCCGTGCCCAGGGCTGTCCCCACGCCTGGGACGCGGGTGGGGAGCTGGGAAAAGCAGGAATGAGCCTCGGGAGCTGCCTGGGAACCCCGGGATCCACGGATTCCTGGTGCCCCCGTTCCGGGCGCTGCCATGGGGCACCCAGGGGCCTCCCTGCTCCAGAGGCGATTCCCACTCGGGCCTTTCTGGGTGCCAAGAGCGGGGATTTCTGCAGAGGAACTGGGAATAGCAGAGAACAGCAGGGAACAGCAGGGAACAATTTCCAGAGGTTGGAAATCTGGAACTCAGGGGCTTTTGGGACACTGGGATGGTTTCCAGAGCTTTTGGAACACCGGGATGGTTCTGAGGGCTTTTGGGACACTGGGATGGTTTCCCGGGGGGTTTGGGGACACTGGGATTGATTCTGGAGGCTTTTGGGACACTGGGATGGTTTCCCGGGGGGTTTGGGGACACTGGGATTGATTCTGGAGGCTTTTGGGACACTGGGATGGTTCCCGGAGGCTTTTGGGCCAGTGGGATGGTTCCTGGAGCTTTTGGGACACTGGGATTTTTTCAGGGCAGCTTCTCAGAGCATCCCACGGGACTGGCACAACCAGGACAAGCCCCCAGCACGCCCAGATCCGCAGGGAGCGAGGCAGGGCCCTGCTGAAGGCAGCAAAAGCCTTTTTAAAGCACCAATCCCAGTGCTGAGAGTCCCCAAGGTACTTCTGGTGCCTCTCCCCAGGATTTCCAGGCGCATCCCGCCGGGAACGCGGTTCCAGGGTTTGCTCTGTTCAACCTTTGGCGTTTTTGGGGCGGCCTGGCTGAGCTGTGGGGTTTTTTGGGATCCCCCAAGCTCCCCTCGAGCTGTCCCCACCTCTGAACCTGCCCGAAACTCCCCCGCGTCCCCCCCAGAGCAGCAGCAGCAGCGCCGCGAGCACGGGGGAGGCTCTGAGCGTATCCAGGGAACGGCGGGGTTTGGGCTCCCTGTCAAATGTTCTCATTGTCTGACCCTTGTCCGGCCGCCAGCACAAAAATCCCTTTGGGAAATTCCCCCTCCGCCCCGCGCCCCGGCTTTAATTACAGGAGAGGAATGCGCGGCTCCGCTCGGCTGAGCTCCCCGAAAGTTTGGGATCGGCGGGGATGGAGGGGTTTGGGGTGCAGGGGATGGTCGGAGGGGGACAGGAGCGGGGTGGGACGTTCCCCGAGCTGGGTTTTGTGCCCCCCTCACCCCGCGGCGCGCTGGCAGCGGTGCCCGAGCAGCAGGACATGAGTAATGCCCATCGCACCGGGGGGAGGCGGATCAAAGGCACCGGGAGGGGGAGAGAGACAAGAGGTTCGTGCTTCACAGAGCGCAGCGGCTGCAGTTCAATAGCGCCTTTGTTACCGGCCCCGGAGAAATACCTGACCCCGCTCCCTCCCTCCCTCCTTCCCCGCTCCCTCCCTCCGCTCCCGGCCCCGCGCAGCGCCGCCATCCCGCCCTGTGCCCGCGCAGCTCGGGGTGGCAGCGAGGAAAAGGTTGAGGGGTTAAAAAATCCACCCCGAGCAGCGCCGGGTGGCCCCGAGAGAGCGGGGGAGGAGGAGGGGACGGTGCGGGCGATGCCACCGAGCGCTGTCGCCGCTGGCACCGGGCCCTTCCCGCGGAGCCGCTGCCGCGCTGCCAAAGGTGAGCTCAGCGCGCTCGGCCGGCGGCTCCGGGCACTCCCGCGGTCCCTGCGGTGCCGGGACAGGGGCTGGTGGCACTGGGATGGGCACCTGTCCTCGTGCTGCCACGCTGGGGACACCCCGCCAGGTGCCACCTCCTCGGGCAGGCCATGGGTGCCCCAGGGCCACGTCCCCGAGAGCCGCGAAGGACAAACGGACAGATCTGTCCCCCCGCGATGGGATTGGGGCTGATCCAAGGGGATTTGGGGGTGCTGGAGATGCAGGGCAGGGACTCGGGGTACCTGGGGGTTCCCCAAAAGATCGTCCCAGGGCAGAACCTGCTCCCAGGCTGGAATTTTGGGATCAAGTGATGCTCTGGAACGGCCCCGTGGTTTTGGGGTACGAGGAGGGGACACAGGTGGGGCACAGGGTGGCCCTGGGAGATAAAAGAGGGAAAACCTTGGGAAAATGCTGGAACTTTCCCAGGAACACCCTGGGCAGTTCTGGTGCCACCAGGGACACCAAGGGCAGTTCTGGTGCCTCCAGGGACACCAAGGGCAGTTCTGGTGCCACTCAGGAACAACCTGGGCAGTTCTGGTGCCACTCAGGAACAATCTGGGCAGTCCTGGTGCCACCAGGGACATCCTGGACAGTTCTGGTGCCACTCAGGAACAACCTGGGCAGTTCTGGTGCCTCCAGGGACACCGAAGGCAGTTCTGGTGTCACCAGGCACAGCTGGGGCAGTTCTGGTGCCTCCAGGGACAGTTGGGGCAGTTCTGGTGCCTCCAGGGACACTGAGGGCAGTTCTGGTGCGACCGGGGACACTTTGGGCAGTCCTGGTGCCACCAGGGACATCCTGGACAGTTCTGGTGCCACTCAGGAACAACCTGGGCAGTTCTGGTGCCACTCAGGAACAACCTGGGCAGTTCTGGTGTCACCAGGGACAGCTGGGGCAGTTCTGGTGCCACCAGGGACATCCTGGACAGTTCTGGTGCCACTCAGGAACAACCTGGGCAGTTCTGGTGTCACCAGGGACAGCTGGGGCAGTCCTGGTGCCACCAGGGACATCCTGGACAGTTCTGGTGCCACTCAGGAACAACCTGGGCAGTTCTGGTGTCACCAGGGACAGCTGGGGCAGTTCTGGTGCCACCAGGGACATCCTGGACAGTTCTGGTGCCACTCAGGAACAACCTGGGCAGTTCTGGTGTCACCAGGGACAGCTGGGGCAGTTCTGGTGCCTCCAGGGACACCGAGGGCAGTTCTGGTGCCAACAGGGACACTCTGGGCAGTTCTGGTGCCACCCCGGGAGCTCTCCCAGATGCAGAGAGGCTTTCCCGGACAATCAGCGCCGTGCCCGGCTCTCGGCGGAGCTGCTGCCCCCTGAACGGCGTCACCTCACCCCGAGCGCCTCTTGTGTGGGTCCGGAGGTGGGAACTCCCCCGAGAAGGGCTCGGGGAGGGAGGGCAGCGAACAGGGGGGGGTTGGCAGCCAGACCTTTCTTTGGGCCTTTGTCTGAGCCCACAAAGGCGGCTCTGTCAGCCGGGCCAGGTGAGCCGCGGGGACAGCGGGGCCACCACGAGGCTCTGGGTCCCACTCAGCCATCCTGGTGACCCTGAAAGTCAGAATTCCAAAGCAGCTGCGAGGCAGGGTGAGGCTGCACCCCGAGGTGAGTGTAAATCCCTAAAAATGGGGTTTATCCTGCGGGTTCCTGCAGCTCCTGCTTGGAGAGGAGCGCGGGACGGCAGGTGGAAAATAAAAATTCCGGGTTTGCCAGTTTTGTTTGGGTTCTGGGAAGCAGCAGGGATGAAGGGATGCCAGGTGCCCACTGAGGTGAGGTGCAGCCGCGGCCAGGACACCGCGAGAGGGGAAATCAACAATTCCACGGCCGCTCCCCGGGCACGCTGTGATTAATTAATTCTGGCTGAAATTAATTAATTTTTTAGCTCTCCCTGCAATCCCAGCTCCGGGCTGGGTGTGGGGTCCTTGTCAGGGGACTGAGGCTGGGATTGCTCCTTCCTTTGACCCCACAGAAGCCCCTTGGTGCTGAGCGGGGTTTGGGGTGGGAACTCCCCCTGGATTTGGGGTTTTGCTCCTGTCACAGGGAGGGGGGACAACTTAGCCCAAAAAATCCCTTTTTTTCCCCCAATTCTCCCTTCCCTGCTCCCAATGGCTGTGCTGCTCCTTCCTGACCCATGGGTGACCCCACAGAAACCCCGTGGTGCTGAGATTTGAGGGGGGAACTCCCCCTGGATTTGGGGTTTTGCTCCTGCTGGTCACAGAGAGAGGGGAGAGTTTAGCCCAAAAAGTCCCTTTTTTCCCCCCAATTCTGCTTTCCCTCCTCCCTTCCTTGCTCCCAAAGGCTGTGACCACTCCTTCCTTTGACCCCACAGAATCCCCGTGGTGCTGAGCGGGGTTTGGGGTGGGAACTCCCCCTGGATTTGGGGTTTTGCTCCTGCTGGTCATAGGGATGGAGGAGAATTTAGCCCAAAAAGTCCCTTTTTTCCCCCAATTCTCCCTTCCCCGCTCCCAGAGGCTGCTGGTGTGGCCTGGTAAGGCCTCTGCTGCGGCCTATGGCTTTTTATTCCTATGTGAGTGCGTTCCCTAACTCATGTAGGGCGGAAAGCCATGGGCTACACGGAGGAGGGACTGCACCGTCCAGGCGCCGGCGGCCGCGCCCCTCCCGAGCCGCTCGCGCTGATTCGGGGCCAAACTCCGCCGGAAAGGGGCACTGGGGCCGTAGGGAGAGGGGTGGGGACACAAAAGGGGGATGAAGGTGGTGGGGCTGGCCCTGTTGGGGTGAGAGCAGAGGGAGCGGCTTTTTTATGGCCTGGAGCTCTCCTCACGCGGTCCAGAGCATCCTCGGGAATAAAAGTGCTGGGAAGAGGCTGAGGGCATTCCCAGGGGTGTTCCCGAGGGTCACAGCCCTGCCTGGGTGATGGCAGCTGCCCTTCCTGCAGATCCCACCCCACAGACCCCATTCCTGCAGATCCCATCCCAGAGACCTCATTCCTGCAGGCGCCATCCCACAAACCCCATTTACACAGACTCCATCCCACAGATCCCATTCCTACAGATCCCATCCCACAGACTCCATTCTTGAAGGTCCCACTATCATGGATCCCATTGCTGGAGATCCCACCCCACAAACCCCATTCCTTCAGAGCCCATTCCTGCAGACCCCATTTACACAAACCCCATCACCACAGACCCCATTTATAACAACCCCGTCCCACAGACCCCATTCCTACAGATCCCACCCCACAGACCCCATTCCTGCAGCCCCATCCCATTCCCGCAGCTCCCATCCCATTCCCGCAGCTCCCATCCCATTCCCGCAGCTCCCATCCCATTCCCGCAGGCCCAGCCCATTCCCGCAGCCCCATCCCATTCCCGCAGCTCCCATCCCATTCCCGCAGGCCCATCCCATTCCCGCAGGCCCATCCCATTCCCGCAGCTCCCATCCCATCAACCCCACCCCAGACATCCCATTCCTACAGATCCCATCCCACAGACCCCATTCCCGCAGCTCCCATCCCACTCCCACAAATCCCATCCCATTCCCGCAGCCCCCACCACCCAAACAACCCCGGGGGGTTCCACTCCCCGCAGCCGAGCAGGAAAGGAGCAATTTCTTTCCTCTTCAGTTTCTCTTTTCTCACTTCCTGAGCTTTGACTCATTTGAGGTGTCAGCCTTTCGAGTTGATTTCACCAGCCTGGAATGCATCTTTAAAAATAATAGCCCTTGATAAAAAAGAAAAAAAAACAAAACAAAACAAAAAAGGGGAAAAAGAACCACAAAAAAAGTGAAAAAAAAGCTGAGGTTCAGCTGTAATCCCATGACTCAGGGAGGTGTGGAGGGGAGAAAATCGTGAAATCCCAGGAGCCCCAACAATGAGAGCGGCAGAGCTGGCGCATAAATCACCCGAACCAAACGCCAGCCGTCCAAATGAAAGGAACGAAGCCAATCGCGCCGGGCCGCTTTAATTATTTTTTAATGAGGGTTTGCTCATTCAGAAAATCCGCCCGTGACAATGCTGGCCCCGAGCTGGGGCAGGGGGACACTGGGGACACGCTTGGCTTGGCCCCAGACCGGGATGAGGGGGAATCAGGAAAAAGGAATCGAAATTGTCCCAGTTTTGTTGTTTTGCTTCATTTTGACCCAAAATGTCGCGTTGGGAAAGCCAAATCCTCCCTGGACGGTCCCTGCTGTCACCAGAACGATTCCTGGAGTGATTTGGACCTCAAAGCTCACCCGGTCCCAAGGACAGGGACGTTTCCCCTGTCCCAGGTGGCTCCAAGCCCCGTCCAGCCCGGCCTGGGACCCTCCCAGCCACAATCACCGGCCCCTGTTGGTGTTTCCGTGGCTGTTGGGGGTAAAGCAGCTCCAGGCAGGAATATCGGTGGCCTCTTCGCGTTCCAGAGTTTCCTCACTCCAGGAATGGCTCCCAGAGCCCTTTATTGGATTGATTTTCCCTTTAGCCAGGCAGGAATGAGGCCGGGGAGGAGCATGAGTGGTTGTGTCCCCCGGGAAAGGGACTGGGAGCACTGGGCAGGGTGTCAGGGGCCAGGCCTGGCGACCTTGTGCCAAATCTCTCGGGGTTTTTGCCATTCTCAGTCCCTCCAGGGTATTCAACAGAGAGATTTGGAGAGATCCAAGCTAGGGTTTGAGCCAGGAGCCCCCCAGGGCTTTTAAAGGAGAGATTTGGAGAAATCCAATGTGGGGAATTCTTCAGGAGCACCCCAGGGTTTTTAATGGAGAGATTTTGGAGCGATCAGACCCGGGGGGGTTCGGTCAGGAGCCCCCAGAGCTTTTATCAGAGAGATTTTGAGAAATCCAGTGAGGGGAATTCTTCAGGAGGCCCCCAGGGCTTTTAAATGAAGAGATTTTGAGAGATCTGACCCAGGGGTTCGATCAGGATTCCCCCAGGGCTTTTAACGAGAGATTTGGGGGAGATCTGACCCAGGGGTTCGGTCAGGAGCACCCTAGGGCTTTTATCAGAGAGATTTGGGGATATTTGACCCGGGGGTTTCAGTCAGGAGCCCCCCAGGGCTTTTAACAGAGAGATTTGGAGAGATCCGACCCAGGGTTTGAGCCAGGAGCCCCCCAGGGCTTTTAGGGGAAAGATTTGGGCAGATCCGACCCAGGGTTTGAGCCAGGAGCCCCCCGAGCGCCCCTCGGCTCCGCTCCATCGCTCCCGGGAGGAGCCGCCAGCTCCAGGGGAGCTCCCGGGTATTTTTTGCCTGGGAGGATTCAGTTCCTCGAGTGCTGATCCCGCACGAAATCCGGGGTTTGGGGAGAAGCTGGGGAGCTGGGGGAAGGTTTGCACTGGGAATTCACCCATGGGACAGAAAAAAAATAAAAGAAGGAAAAAAAAAAAGAAGAAAAAAAAAGAAAGAAAGAAGAAAAAAGAAAGAAGAAAAAAAAAGAAAAAAGGGAAAAAAAGAAGAAAAAAAAAAGAAGAAAAAAGAAAGAAAAAAAAAGAAGAAGAAAAAAAAGATTTTAAAAAAAGAGACAAATCAGGGAATTATTTGTCCAGCTCTGCCCTGGCTGGGGAATTACGGCTGTGCCACCGAGCGCCTTCCTCCTCCTCCTCCTCCTCCTCCTGCTGCTGCTCCCGGGTTATTTAGGAACTGGTGAGGCCACCGGTGCTGAGTCAGCCCCGAGCTAATGAACACCCCGGCCGCCCATTGGAAATTTTATTGCACCTATTAATTACAACCATTAGCCGCAGCCAGTGAAAATTTTTATAATGAGGACCCTGGCGGCTTCGCCTCTCCTCGCAGCAAATTAACTGTGCGTGTGCGGAGGGAGGGGAGGAAAGAATCGATGGGATCAGCAGAGTTTGCAGGAGCGATGTTTTAATTAGCGAGTCTCCGCAAACATCTTCTCCCTTCATTATCTCCCCTTAAAGGGACGGCGCCGCTTTTCACGCTGCCTTTTATCCCCTTCCTCTGCCTCCTCCTCCTCCTCCTCTGTTGTTGGGGTTTTTTTAAAGCTCTGCTGCTCGTTAGAGAAGCGGCTTTGAAGCGGGGTTTGGCTTAAGGTTGGAAGCAGCGAAATGTCTGAGGTTTTGGGGGTTTTTTGGTTTTTTTTTTTTGTTTTTTTTGGGGTTTTTTTCGGGGTTTTTTTCAGGGTTTTTTTGGGGGTTTTTTTTTGCGTTTTTTGGGGTTTTTTCAGGTTTTTTGGGGTTTTTTTGGGGGGGGAGAGGGAAATAAAAAGAAAAAGCCAGGCTGGGAAATAATAAGTTTGAAAGCTTGGCTGGAAAAATGCTAAATTGGGTGGATTTTGGGGCTGGGAAGAGGAGGATGAGGAGTGTGGGGAAGGGGTTGTGTCCGCACAGGGAGAGGGGTCTGGGATTCAGGAGCTGAACTTTGGAACAAAAATTCCAGGAAAATTCCGTGCGTGGAGCATCCCCAGCCCCAGAAAATCCCGGGAATCAGGAGGGAATCCCTGCAAGCCCCGGCTGTGACTCTCCCAGGGGGGTTTTGCTCAGTGGATTTTAGAAAACCAGGCTGGCGATGCCCAAACCATCCTAAAAATCCTGGATGTGGCTGCGGGTATCATGAGAGGCAAAGGAAATGAAATTTTTTTCCTCCATTTCAGCACAAATAATTTAATTTCGTTCGGCTCTCTGCAAAAGAAAACACAGGCCCGGATTTCCATTGCAAATGAGCTCCTTTCCCCAGGAGAAAACCCAGCACGCTGCAGCCCTGAAACCTGGGGGTTCAAGTGTAAAAATTGGGGTTTTTTTTAAAAAAAAAAGTCGCAAAAAAGTTACTTCAATGGAATATTTTATTCCAGGGATTAGAAAAGATGAGGGAGAGGGAGAAAAATCAGCGGGAATGAAAAATCCCAGGGTCTGAGCATCCCTGGTGACACCGGGGAGTGTCCCTGGTTCCAGGAGCTTCCCGAATTCCTGGAAAACCCCGGCAAAACGGGAATTGCTGGGTTAAGGAACAGACTCGGCCCAGCTGCTCCAAAAAGAGATTTTTTTCGGGGAAAAGCGCGAGCGCGCTGACGGCAGACAGCTCGCAATTCATCACCGTGACAGTGACAAACACGGCCCGGGGCTGAGGAGAATTCTCCAGCTTTACATTTTTAATGCTCCGCGCGCTTTCCCGTTTTTTTTCCCGGCCTCAGCTGAGTTTTATCCCGAGGATCTCCCCCCTCCCTGAATGGAAAGGGCAGCGCGGGGCTGCCGAGCCTGCCCGGCCCTTGCAAATCACCCGCGGCTCCTGTCAGCGCTGCCCGAGCCGCTTCATTTATTTTTTTCAATTATTCCTTGCCCCTCCAGGATCTCTTTTTTTTTTTCCCTCCCACCTTTTCAAGAGGAACGGGAGCCTCAGCTGGGCTGCCCGCATTCTCCGCGGCTCATTCATCATTGTCCGCCGCCTGAATGGGAGGCAGAGGGTCAGCCTGAAAAGCCTGAGCGCTACAAGCCCCTCCAATATCTCAATAGCGCCCTAATGGGGTCCCAGGCGGACCCCCCAGGCTCTCGGCGGGGTTTTGTGTCCGAAAAATAGGGGGGGATGTGGGGTGGCACAGGGCAGCAGGGCTGCGGACCACCCTGGGCTGCCTGGGAGGTCTGGGGGGGTTTTGGGGTTGTTTTGGGATTTGTTAAACAGCCCTGGAGCGAGGAAAGGATCAGCCAGATCTGTGTGGGGCAGCGCTGGAGCGGCCCCCGTGCCCCCAGAGCCTTCCCTGTTCCCACCTCCCCTTCCCTTTCCCGGCTTCGGGGTGGGAGGGAGGTGAGAGACCCCCCCGGGAGCCCCCTCGGCACCAAATTCCCATCCCGGGACCGGGAAACACAAAAAGAGACCTCACAAAGAGGGGACCCCGGGAGCAGGGACCTCATGGAAGGGAAGGAAAAAGGAAAGGAAAGGAAAGGAAAGGAAAGGAAAGGAAAGGAAAGGAAAGGAAA
>VYZT01018823.1:9340-35038 GCA_013400735.1 Pomatostomus ruficeps | reverse complement strand
AAGGAGGAGAAAAATGTGTGTCACATCCTGCCAGCCAGCTGCTCTCAGTCACACCAGCTGTCATCGAACTGCAAAGTAACCCTGTGGCTTAGCTGAGCCAAACCCTGTTGCACCAAAATTAATTTAGTAAAGCATATGCAACTCCAAGAAGGCCCATGGGAAACACCCAGTGAGAGACATAAAATTTCCCCAAAGTTGCTTGTAGGGTGGGTTAAGAAATCTTCCCTTAGGCAGCCACGAATAACCATCTAAACACAGGGTAGCAGAATCAGCTGTGGTTTTGCTGGAGCCAGTTTTTGCATTTTTGGAGGCAAAAATTCTCCCCATGAACTAATGTTAAGTCGCTTAGGACCAGGGTTTTCATGAAAAAAGTCTGGACCAAGGAATGGCTTGGCTAAGAGGAAAACCAAGATGTTTAAAAGGCCAAATATCAAGTGTTTTAAAACAGCATGATGAAACATATGGAGAAATCCAACCCAAAGTATCCCCTAAGCATTGATTCACATTCTCTTTGACCCTCCATCCTGGTTTGGGGTGAGGAAAGAATAAAAACATTGCTGTTTTTGTGGCACAAGAAACCCCTCCCTACAAGAGTGTTTGAATTCACCATGAGAGTGGCCTGAAGGCTTGCAGGGAGCAATATCTGCCTATGGTACAGCTATGGCTTTCTTCCTACTGAAACAAACCCAGGCACTCAGGCCTTGCGTTCGCTCTTCAGGGAGTTTTTTAACCAAAAAGAAGAACTAGCATGGAAAAAATGTTTCTGTGGGTACTGCATTGGAGTCTGGGGCTTCCTTGGCTCATAGTGTTGGCAGAGCAAACCCTGGGCTTCAAAGTTGGACCCATGACTCAGAGTCTTTAAAATCCCATTGGAACTCAGGCCCTGCTGTCTGGAAAGGCTCCCTGCCATGCTCTGAGCCTGCTCCTTCTTACCCATGGCAGGGTTATTACCGCCTGTTGGCTCCAAACCTTTTCCCTGGTGAGAGCAGTCATATTTTCCCCAGCTGCTGCAAGCTTCCTTTCCTCGGTTAACCCTCACACCAGACATGAAGACTATGGTGGATATTTTGGTGATCATCACCAGGTTTTAAGCCTGTTGGCAACATTTTGAGATTTGGCATTTTCCCCATGAAGTCATCTAATGAGCCTGTGCTGGAGTGAGAATCTCACCATCTTCCATATAGGGAATCAAACCTCGTGTCACTCCCTGCTCCCCTGCCCCTGTGTTTCTAAATCCTGTTTAAAAACAGGATGTTTCTGAGTTCAGACTCCCTTAGTGAAAGCCATATGAAGTGTTGCTATCCAAAACAGTTTGTTTGAATTGTGTACACTGAAAGACTGTAAAACTGGAATGCAGAAAGCCAGTCACTTCAGGAATGGTAAAAATGGCTGCAAAACTACTCCCTCTTAATTTCTCTTGCTTTCTCAGCTAGTGTTAGACAAATGCTTTTTAATTATTCATTCCCCAGAGTTGCTAAGTAGACTAGTATCAAGCTAGCTGAAGTCTGACATATTTGCTTTCTTAAAATATGTTTTTAAATAAGCATACTACATTTCCTTCAAAAAACATCTTTGCTGTGCAAAAGAGCAAAAGCCAGCAGTCTGTGTTTAATTGAGTCCCTCTATGTTTGGCTTACGTGCACTTTAGGAGACTGACAGAAGTATGCAAACATGGGAACAGGGCCAGCTTTTGCAAAGTTAATGAGGAAAAAACCCAGTCACTGCTTCCGCAGAAGCACTGCCTCCCATGAGCTGATACTTACACAACCAACCCAGAGAAGAGGAGAGCATGCAGCATGGTCACTTGTGCTGAGCTCTTCTTCCCTTCTTCCTCCAGCAGCACAGGGACATCGGGTCTGGGTAGTTCTTTAGCCCGTGATGCTGCGAGATAGTTTGTTCTACTGTCCTGTACCTATCTGTAGTCTTTCTGTCAGTCAGATCTGCCTTGTTCAAACATTGCTCCTGGGAAGGTCAGAAGTCTGCAGGAAGGAGAGAACTGCTGCAGTAGGCTGTCAGCCTGCTGCAGCAGAAAACACCTATGAAACTTCTCCAAAGCAAAAATCAAGGCTGAGCCTACCAGTAGTAGGAATTTTCCTCCAAGGACATCACACTTCATGTGACTTGGTGCAGGACCACTGTTGGTGAGAGATTCCCTGTTGCTGCTGGCTCCTGAGAGCAGAAAAGCCAGGCAGGGAGTACAGAGATCAAGGATGTTCCTGTTGCTCCAAACACTTGACACTTGGCAAATGTGATGTTCCATCACAGCAATTTTCAGCCCTTTCCCAGGAGAGGAGCAGGGGAGGAAGTCCCAGTGCCAAATCTGAGATGAAGTGACCGAGTGCCAGAGCCCCACAGTGACTAGAGGTAAGAAGCAGCTATCAACTCCACAGGCAAGCACAGCAGTGTGGGACACACCTGGGCTGCTCTGGTCAGGCCCTTGTCCACCACAAGGCACCAGGACTGCACAAGAGACCCCAAGCAGGAGTCTCCAGAGCAGCTGACAGTGTGTCCAAGCTGTAAAACCAATGACTTGCCTCTGGCAGAGTAAGTGTCCTCCACTCTCAGCTCTGAGCTCTTGAACAAGGAGATGTTACTGTGTTTCTTCACTCGGAGACCTTTTCTATGTTGCTCTGAGGATGAGCAAAGGATAGACCACCTTGTAATTAAACACTTGGCTATGACCTGACCATATAAAGCAGAATTCAGTATGAGCACAGCTTGCCAGCAACTGGAAGGCCTTCTCAAGCAGAAAAAGTCTCTCAAAAGTGTTCAAAAATGTCCAGAACCCTACAGCCTTGTGTGGCAACACCAAGAAAAGAAATTCCAGAGAGAAGATTTAGTACTGGACAAACAGACAAGGGACTGGCCCTGAATTTCTCAACAACCCTGGAACTCAAAGCTTCCTTCTTAGATGTTGCTTTCTGTTATGCACAATCCTTAAACAGAGAGTTTTCAGCAGTTCAAGCAGAAATTATTGCAGCTGGCTTAAGCGATTGTCAACCATGGTGAAAATGCCTACAATGGCACAAGCATCCAGTGGGATCTATTTTCTAGAGGTTACTGACCTCAGACATATCAGTGCTTTTCATCTCCCACTGCTAGTTGTGCTTGCCTCTCTGCAAGAGATTGCCTGAACTTACTTGGTCAACATTTTGCTTCAGTTAGACCTGAAAAAAAGGACACCTGATTATGCAATGAACTTTCTCAAGGTGAGACCCTCATCGCTCCAGCGACATTTCCAGTTATTTGACATCTTGAGCAACGCAAAATGCACAAATTTATCCTCAGCTGATTCTTACAAAGTAAACAAGCAAGAACACAATGCCACTACAAAATTGCTACATCACAGGGGACTGCAAATATCTGAAAATTGAAATAATGTGTAAGGTAAACATCACTTCAATACTTTCGTGTATTTTCCTTGCTAGAGACCATAAGACTTTCTGTGTATTAATAAAGCAAGAAATGTCTATTTCAGTAGTCCACAGACAAATCAAGACCCTGTGGTATGAAACATTAGCAAGTTTAAAAAAGAACGTAGGGCTGGGGAAAAAAAGCACTAGCAACTTGGAAAAAAATGATGGTGCTTTTTTAGGAGTTTCAGGAAAGACTAAAATTTAAAACTGGCCTGAGCATCTCAAGCAATGCTTATGGCTACATGCACACTCCTGTTCTTTCTGGAGAACTGGCTACTAGCACTTCCAGGACTTGGAAGCCATTGGTCCTTCTCACCTCCGAGTCCTTGTTGGTTGACCTTGGAAATGTACTTGGAGTCATCTTGGACACCTAAAAGGGCCAGGTATAGGCAGTGAGCAAAACTATGAAGTTCAGTGTCCTGCCTTGACCCTTTCCTCATTGTCCTGCCTCTCTCTGAGCACATTCAGACCCTTCCTGCCTGACAGGACACTTCCCCAGTGTCAAGAGCTCAGAAGTACATTGAGTGAAAGATGAGTGCAGCATTATTTCCCCACACCCTGCCTCTCCCCATAGTCATGGCTCAGAAGAAAGGCATGTCTCTCCATCACACATACACCATTTATAACAGAAACCACCCCGTCCAAGGACTGCTCCTGCCTTACCAATAAGGACTGTGGTTTTCTGCCAACTTGTATTTTTGGAGCCTGTTTACATATAATGACTGCTCAGATCACTCCAGTTTGCTGACATCTTTTTTTCTGGAGGTTCTCAAACTGGACACTGTTCTTCTGAAACAAAGCTACAAACACCAAGCAGATGGAAACCAACCATCTCCTTTGCTCCCATCAAGTGGGTGGGAGCTCATCAGGAGAAATCCTCCCTGAGGGAAAACAACATGTAGCTCTAGAACATCAAGGATACTTTCCGTCCCATCCAAAAACTGGAATAAAGCTGGATAAGCACCACCAAGAATTGTCCCTAGAGGTGTGACAAGCTCTGCAGAAAACAGGGCAGGAGCTGGGAGAGAGGGTGTACCTGTGGACACCAAATCCATGGTAACATGGACTGCAGGAAAGGCTTAGTCACTGGCAAATATGCATCTGGGTTTAAGGTTTATGACAGAATTACATTTGCCTACTATTTATTCAGAAGTCCTTATCTTTTCCATCTTGTGCAGTTTTGTCTTCTGAGTTCCTTAGCGCTCAGTGAAGACTCCTTTTTGTATTGAGCCTGCCAGTTTTGGGGTTAAGACAAACTGGAATGAATCCTGTAGTGTTATATACAGAGGGTGTCCTACAGTCGTCAGAAAGGGCAAAGAAAGAAGATGCCACCTGCAGAAACCTTGAGACGATTCAGAGTCTGAGAAGTAGGTGCCAACTAAGCTCTCAGGGGACCCTGAGTGAGTGCCACCACCAGTGGCAAGATGGCTTTGGGAAGAAAAATTGCTGAACTCCAGGAAGGTGCTTCAGATGCCCACCTGCAGCCAGCATCCCCCCACCTCCAGCTGTGTTTCCAGTCTCCTCTAAAACAACATCATCTGCTTTACAAGTTTGGTATTAGCAACCTGGTGAAAGAATTTGTGTCTGATTTGCCAGGTGAAAAGGGAACCAGTTTGCAGTGATGCTGTCACACAAGGTCAAAGTCACCTGTGAAATAGTGCAGGCCCCAGGCCAAATATGGAGACAAGTCCATAATAGCATTAGCTGCCAAATTTGGAAAGCCTTTGACTGCAGCACTATCATCTGAATTTAAGGGTAGCAGGACTGGTTGAATTATTCATTGCAAGCAAACTCTCTGGCAAACCTTAGCCCTGCTACCTGTTCACAGATCTGTTTACAGATGTCTGTTACACAGAACAGTACGCACTGTTCACGCAAAACACATTTCAGCCTGGGAGCTGTCTGCCAGTCCTTTACTTCTGTAACTCCCTGCCCCATGGGCTGTAACAAGGGTGGTATCCCTGCTCCCTCCAGTACCTGTGAATCCTACCTATGGGCAGAAAAGAGATACAGTCCATAGGGAGGAGCAGGATTCTGCCTGTAAAGCACATGGGTAGGTTTCACCACCATTTTTGCTGATGCTCATGTATGTATTTGCTTGTATCCACTTTGCATTCTTTCTTGTTCTCCTCTGTGAGACTATCCTCTTTCTTTCTCCAGTGGGGTTTTTTTGCCTGTCTGAGGGGCCAGACTGAAGACAGTGCGGAGAGTCCATCGTTAGATGCACTTCTCTTACTGCTGTCACTCTGTTTGCAGGCAGGACAGCTCTGTCCCTTTCTGACTTCAACAGTGTCACAGCCATTTCCAATTCTCCTGGCTAAATAATTACAACAAAGCACTCCCAAGCTTGTGGAAGAGGCTAGTGCTGTGCTATCAGTGTTGCATGCACATCCCTTTGAGGCCTTGCACTACCTTTTCCAGAGGCAGAACTCTGTTACCAGGAACAGTCTCTAGCACAGAAAAACTACTTTTGGAGAAGAAGGAGGAGTGGAGCTGAAGTCAGCCCAGAAAGACTGACTGCTCCAAAATTACAAAGGGAAAAACAAAGTCCAAGAATACTCTTTTTTTTCCTTCAGTTTTCGGGAGGGGGGGGGGAACATTCTTTTTGCAGGGGAGGGACAGTTCTCTTGACAACCCCTTTCACCTATAATCACTTGTGTCTCAGTGTCTTGCAAGACTGGGTTCACTGCCCAGCACTCTGGTTTGCTTCTCTTGTTTTCCTGCAGTTACACAGAAATTAGCTCTGTCCTGCCCATGCAGGATGTACCTTTTCACATTCCATCAGGACAGACAACAGTCTCAGTCTTCGTGGTTTGTGCAGAAAACCACAGAGGTACTTTGGAAGGCAAAAGTTGCCCTGAAAGGGAGTGACACCTAACCCTGACAATACTAAGACCAGGCCTCCCAAATGGGATTTTGTTCTAAGAACCTGAAAAACTGAAATCTCTTCATTGCAGCTTAAATACTAGCAACAAACCACTATCAAAAAATAAGCACCACACTTTCCTCACTTCAGCAAGTACTTCAGACTCTTCCCAACTTTGAATCAGTTCAAGACTTTCTAAAGGCCAAAGGCTAAGCACCCCGATCTGCAATTGAGGACTTTGGTAAGTAATTGACTCCCAGATCAGCTCCTCCACCACCCCTGTGCAACATGCAAAGTATAGCAGAATGTGACCCCAACCTTAGCAATCAAAGAGCAGTTGTCTCTATTCATTTTCACTTAAGTGCAGAAACAAAATACCTAAATCCAGATCTAGCTGTCTTCCTCCCATGCATTTTGGGAAGGCTAGTGAGTGGGTTGAAGAGAAGTACATCCCCATTTCCCAAAGCCTTTGATGTCTGAGAGATCATGTCTGGGGCCTCAAAATTGCATTCCCTCTCGTGGCTCCCTGAAATCCCTATTTCTCTAGCAAAAGTTCTGTGGAAGCCTGAATGCTGCACAGCAGCAGCAGCAGCACAGTTTCCATCTCTGAGCTAAGTGGCATAAAGAGGCAGCAAGGACCAATGGGACAATTAATCCTCTGGCAGTACCTGTGTCTTCCTGTTAAGCTGACTGGGCCATGGGCTTGCTCCAGGGGCACCATTCCAGTGCCCACACACAGGTATGAGCAGCAGCGCTACCGGAGATGTCTCAGGTCTCCAGGCTGCCCTCCGGCTGCTGCTTCAGAAGACAGGAGGTCCTGCAGGTCCCACATGCTTTGTGCAGACAGCTCAGATACCAGAGGGCACGAGACACCTATCTTTAGGTAACTAAATCTTTCCCCTAGCAGGCCCTACAGGTCTAATTCTTAAAGAGCTTAAGATAGAGGGACTTACGTGTTGTTTGTGCCAAGCTCTTCTGAAACACAAAGAAATAAAGTGGAATTGGAACAGGACTAGATTGAAAGATATAACTCTATGGCAAATCCAGCAAGTGAGAACCATTTCTAATCAACAGGCATCCTTCTGTCTTCTTGAGAAAACAACTTCCTAGATGGTCTCCTTTTACCATTAAACTCTGCTGAAAATGCATGCTCCATCACGCTTCTGTATACTATCTGGAAGTACTCACAGACTCCTTTTCCATTTCAAATCCTATCATTTGAAGTTGTATCCTTCAGAGTGGATCAACAAAATTGTTTTGTAGTAGGACACTACAGTTCCCTGCCATCCTTTGAGTTTTCTCTCAGGTTGGTAGATCCTGGCAGGATGGCTCCAAGCACAGCCAGATTGCCCTCTATATTGTGTGGGATCCCTATAATCCAGTGAGTCATCGATGTCTTTGCAGCACTTTAAATGGTCCACAGACACCCTGCAACCCAAGGATTTGTCTGCATATATGCTCCCAAGACCAATTTTCATGTTCTCATGAAGCCAAAATCAAACAACATGGATCGGTAGAGGACCCTTGCATAACTGTAATCCTAGGATTATCTTGTCCTAGCTCTGTGAATCATTAGGGTATACTCACGGTCTTTTGTCTCGTTAGCTCAACAATTAATTGTGCCAATCCCATTACTTTATTATCCAACCAGCATATTTTTATGCCTTGAGATTTGGAAGGTGTCCCTGCTCATGGCAGAGGGGCTGAAACTAGATGACCTTTAAGGCCCCTTCCAGTCCAAACCATTCTAGGATTCTATGAGCTGTAGGTGTGCTGTGATTTTGATGACCTGCTAACACACTTGCCATCAGTACCCGTCATTCTCAGACACCTCTAATGCCTTCTTTCTGGTGTTTCTAGACATTCCTTTTCCATTCATGTCAATGTGTCTTCCACTAATCTTCACAGCTCCTGGCAGCATAAGAGAGTTGAAGAGCAATTGCTGATATTCCTTTGCAGTCATCACAAACACAGTCTAGAGGGTTTTACGCCGTCAGCTCAAGTGACTGCATGCTCTCAGAGCTCTTGGAAGTCTCAGTGCTAGAGCCAGGGCAGGCAGACTGCAATGCCCCATTGCTCAGGAAAGCATTTGCAGAAGACACATCCTGCCTGTCCCGAGAGGACATGCAGAGCCAGCTGCTTTGGAGACCAGGAGCATGTGATGCATTCCCTCAGGCAAGGGCCTGTCTTTAAGACCTCAGCCAAAATTACAACAGCACTGGCACAGCTTCTTCCTCTGGTGGCAACCTACACTAAAATGTCATCTACTGAAAAGAAACAGTAGAGGGTTTAGGGAAGACAAGGCAGCTGGTTTCAATTTCTAGCACTTTCCTTAGTCATTGCATAAAGTTGAACAGCAATTTAATTCTATGCCTGGATTTCCTCTTTAGAACAGGGCTAGTAACTTTGCTGTAAACCGCAGATAGTGTAAAAAAGCTACTACACTTGTCCCTTTCCTTAAAGCAACCACAGGCTCCACCCAACTACACATGCTTTGGGAGGTTCTATGTCTGACATTGAGGAGATGCTGAACTATGGTAAGATGCCATGGTCAGGGCCACACCTTAGGGAAGCAGAGGAAGAAAGAGGTAAAGCAAAAGGAAAGCTGTATCCCAGACATGCAGAACACAGCTGATGCAGGACAGAGTGAAAAGCTTGAATAGAAAAGCAAAAGGTGACAGAAAGCAGACAGTTGTACTTCAAGGCACGTTATAGACACTTTGTCCTGCCAAAAAAAGGAAAGTGAACACAGCAGTGGTTGTCTGCCAGGTTGAAAGGTGGGTGGTGTGGATAGAGGAACAGAGGTCAGCTAGAGCACATGAAGACAATTCAGTCCATTCTACACATGCTCCAAAACTCAAAGATTAAGGGTGGAGGGAACACTTTAAAGATTATGACTGCATGTATGGCTCTAGAGCACAAGGAACTGGCTGAGCTGCAGGAGATTTTGCACAATTAAGAAATATTCTGCAGATGGCAGAAGAGGAGGAACAGATGGAAAGTTCCCCACAGCAATGGCTGCAACCACCAGTTCAGTTGTTAAGCTGTGAAGCCATTTCATATCAAGTATGAACACAGTGGGACAAGCTTCCTTTATACTCAGTGGCACACAGCCAAGATCCATGCTCTTCATCTCTCAGACACAAAAGCTGATGTGTCCATCTCAGAGTATTTTTCTCACTACCACAGCTACCAAGAGAGACCTTGTTGCGGTGTGCTATGGCCAGTTTCAGTTTACCTCATGGCCAGGCACTGCTGTCTCCACCCTCCCCCTCCTCGGTATCTGGTTTCCCCCCCGGAGGGCTCTGTATTTTGCAATCCTATACAAAGCCCACCAATTCAAACCCCTTCCTTCTATCTCATAGGATGTTTGTACCCTCCCCCGCCCCCTCATGTTGGTATATATGTAACTGTAACACGCTGTGCCAGCACTTCTCTGGTACGATCTTGGTGCCCAAATAAAACATCTGAGGAGCCCCTCCGTTTGTCTCTCCTTCCTCGGCGCGCCTGTAACATCAGTGGGCTAGGTGAACCCCTGCCGGACCTTCACCAGCCCTCCCGTGTCCCCAGAGCAGCCGGCCAGCCCCTGGAACCGCGAGCGGACGCCTGGTGCCCTCAACGGAGGCATTGCGGCAGGACCTGCATTAGGTCTGTGGTCTTTTGGCTCAGAAAAGCAGCTCTACAGTCTTGAGCATGACTACCTTGGTTCAAAACAGAAGTTTCATCCAGTATGACACATCTACTACAAAGTCTTTTGAAAAATTTCACGCACAGACTAAATGAGCCAAGCACAGAGGAGTTCATTCAGTCTCTGCCAAACCATGTCACTATACAACAAAAACTCCCGTGTCTATGTCAGTCAGTATCCACCAAGGTGGGCAGGTCTCTTGGCTGGAGGACAGCATGGCGGCATTTATTTTTTCTGCCTGAAAGGGAGCTAAATCATAGGCTTTTACAGTGATTATGTTTTCATAGTGGAAGAGCATTGTCTGGGGATCACACATGTTGGAAGAGTGAAAGAAAACTTCCCGTGCTATGTTGAAATCATATGTAGACCTCTTCATCTTCCCAATCCCTCAAATACAAAATTTTAGAGATTTTTACAAGTTTAAAACCACTATTTTCCTCTTTCAAGGCCAACACAAAGTTTTCCATGCTTGAACACTAATGACAATCTATCAGAAAGATCAAACGCATTTGAACAGGTTTACTTGCAGAATCTAGTAAAGCATCACTCTACCTCCTCCACATGATGCTACACTTAACAATGCAGCTCTAGTGTGGAAATGTTGCTTTGACTTTGCAGTGTTCAGTGTTTTCTTGTTAGACTTTCTCTCTCATAACCATGACTTGTTTTCTCTCTATTATCTATGTTTTTCTAAATTGTATCTGTGTTTACGAATTCCAGTATATTAAGCAGAGAAATATGATTGACAAATGCTTTAACCAAGTAGATTATAAAAAGTAGTAATTTCTGCCTCCAGTCCACGGTGATGTGTGGAAGCATATAGAGTAAAGTCGGAGGGCTCTGCCCTCTCTCTTCCTGCTCTCTCTCCTGCTGCGTCTGTGTGTTCTTTGTGTAACTCTCCTTCAGGCCCTCGGCCTAGCAGGCCTGCCTGAGGAGTGCCATATGGAAACAAATACCAATCAGACAAATACCCATCACACATCTAATTTAATGGTCATTTAGTTTCAAAATAACCCTGTCCTTCCCATGATTTTTAATCTGTAACAGTGGCAGCACTGCCAGAGCTGTGCATGTGATAGCATGCATGAATGAAAGCACCATTAAACCATGAGAATTTGCCACAAGCTGTTGGCCATGATATGTGAAGGAAGCCAATAGATTCTCCATTTCCTTATACTGTCTTCCCTACTGTTGGTGTCTGCTAAATGGCTGCAGCAGCATTTAGGAACCCCAACACCACACTAGACAAGGCAGCAGTCCCTGATCTGATAAGGTTTCTGTAAGACCTGTTCATAACAGCAAGGCCAACAGTGCAGACAGGATTACAGAAGAGAGTACAGCTGCTTCCAGACATGGCTTGTTAGAAAATCAGTACAGGCAGGGTCAGGGAAGGACTATTTTATGTATGCAAAACAAGCAAGAACAAGGAGTGAACCAGTAAATTTCAGAGAAGTCAGCCTCAAAAACAGAAATCTGACATTTTAGAGAAGGGTCTGAGGAAGAAATATGCCCATGCAACTCTGCAGATTAGGGGGAGGCAAAACAAAGCACCAGCATAGCTGTAGAAAACTGCTCCCAAAGATCTGCAGCACACCAACAGACAGGCTTTGCAGGCACCACCACAATTCCCTCTGATGCTGGAAGACTGATTTCTTTTTCAGCTACACCTCTTGCAGGCTTCTCAGATCAAATAAATGCTCCTTAACCTCAGGCCTGCCTGTTTACTGAAGACTGCCAAGAGTGCTGACCCAGATTGTGCTTAAATACACCCAAGCTCAGCACAGCAGCAATCAGTCACCCTCTCCGGACTTGGTGCTTGGCATCCCAAAGAGCCTTTTGTCAAAGTTCAGCTGTATCAAACACTCAGACTATATGGACAGGTAATATCTGGCCTGGACTGCCTAGATTAACTAGTTACATGTCCCTTCTCCTTTCTTTTTTGTTCTCTGTCATCTTAGTCCATATATGCATGAATGGAAATGAACCACAAACATAGGAGTGTTTTCAAGTGAGAAAGGGAGGCACACTGAGTCCCACAGCTGTCTGCTACACCTGTCTCTAAATTACATATAAAGCACTTTCATGCTGCACAGAGCATAAGTATTCAACTACTTATCAATTCAAGCTAGGAATTAATATGAAATAAATTTTGCTCAGCATGGGACTCTCTGGGAAGGTGTGTCATGCTTCACAGCCCACATGCAGCCAAGGTTCTGCATACCACTCCAAACCTGAATGAGGCAATTCCTGCTTATTGGGACATCTCTGGCTCACAAAGATCCATTTGGATACATGTGCTCTTTAAAAATTAACATTGCTGAAACAGGGAACATAAACAAACGAGGTCAGAATCACCCGCAAGTATTTACCAATGCAAGACCACTAGTACCATTGACTTCAAACTGCAAAACCTCATAATTAGCACTAATTTAGCCAGGAAAATAGCCAGAAACCCTGCCACAATACATCTGCAAGCAGCATCACAGGATTTACAATTAAGATGTGCAGTCATGACCACACCAAGTCAAGATCACAGGAGCAGGACATGGTGCTACCCATGGGCACTCCTGAACTGAGTGGCCACAGAGGAGACAGATGCCTGAGCCATGGAATCACATCCCTAATCAGAACACACCCAGAGTCACCTCTGCCATAAAGAGGTGTTCAATGCTCTCATCACTCACTCAAAAAAGGCCTTTTTTTCATATGGGGACACTTAGTGCAAAGCAGTCACACTCCTTTAGTTTGAAGAGCACATCCCTTAAGCTGCTTCAGGTTTTCCTCCCACAACACCAAGTCCTCCAGTTTAAAAAGGGCAAAAGCATTGGAGTCAGCATTGGAGGCTGTGAATGTGAAAGGACTGAACTAAAAGGAACCCAAGAGAGAAGCAACTGCTCAACCTCCATAGCCTTGTCAGCATCCATACTTGCAGATTGGCACCCCATTCTCTATTGGGGGAAGACATTCTAGAACAAAGTGTTAGCCTGCTCCCACCCAGTCCTGTTCAGCTGAGGCCACAGCTCAGCACAACACAGAGCTGAAGTGTGTACTGACCACACCTGGCTACCTCATGTATCTTCACCTGGGGAATCCTCCTGGTGAGCTGTCACTGCTACCCCATGGGGCTGCCAAATGTGAAGTCCTTGAGCGGAGGCTGGAATGGACTTGGTTGCAGCAGAATGATGTTCTATACATTTAGCCCATTTCAAAATCCTGCAGTAACTGGATCTCCTCTATCCTCCACAGGTAAGACTTCCAATTTCTTTATAAAGGGCCTGTTGGTTGTTATTAGAAAGAACATACAAAGATCTTATCTAGCACAAACTCCTCTCCAGAGGAGGCAAACATTCATTAGTGGAAGAAAAGAGGAAAGGGAGGAATTTAAAACAGCCATGGGAAGTGTAGGGTGAGAGAAATGAGTGAAAAAACACTGCTTTCTCAAGGTCACCGAAGAGCAGCCAAGGCCTGCAGTGAAACGCTGAGAGCTCCCCACGGGCATGAGAACGTAAGGTGAACTGAGGTTTTTACTTATTTCCACTGCTGAGAACAGCCCCCTCCTCACTGCAATGTTAATTTCCAACCGAATATGGAAACAACAACCACTTTGTTTGACCAAATTATGAAATTACCTTACTATCAGACAAGCCCAGACAAAAGCAGTTTCTGTGGACAGCTGACCTGTTGTGAGTGGCCCCTGTAGCTGCACCTCACAAGGAGTTAATGAGAGGCTACAGATTGTTGTGACCTCTCCTTCCCATTTGCTCAGCCATTTGCCCACTGGGACAGAGAGGCTATTGCTCTTTAACCTGTCTGAGAAACCTTTTTTCCTACCATAACCCCAAGATTTTGTGAATCCCTCTCACATTCATATAAATATATATTAAGAAACCTACTTGAAAGCACTCATGTTGAAATTAGGCTGCAATCCCTTTGTTTAAAGTTGCTTGTGCTCCACAAAGGCTGTCTGCAGTAGCCGTAGAATTGCTCAAGTACAGCTCCTGAAATGTGAAATAAAAAGCAACAACAGAACAAAGCCTCTAACTCAATCAACAAGGCAGTCAATATCTGCATGCTTTTCTTCTGCATAAAAAGGAGATTGGATTGTTTTCTACATAGTTGTCAATTCATTTTTCCAGCATGGGAAGAGTCCCCTAATAAATTAAAATATTAACTACAGCAGATGCACTCAGCAAGCTTCTTTAGATGAACAAATGAGATCAATCTGGAAAAACAGTTTGGCTGGACATGAGCATCGCTAGCAAAATCACCAAACCACTTTTTTTTTCTCCCCTCAAGTGCCTCCTTCCCCTGTGGTATAAAGTATGCAGTAAAATTGATCTCATTACAGAGTGTTGGGAACTAGTTACATGCAAGGGATTTAAGCCACCCAGCCATGGCAATGTTGCTGGTCCACTAGAGAAAACAAATCATGAGCTGAGCTGATGCCAAGACTCCCAAGACTGTTGAAATCATCTCATGCTTTACAGACCAAATTCAGTACCTGACATTCAAAAATATGAAATTATTTTAATACGTTTGTTTACATTTCAAACAAATCAGCAAAATTGTTAAAATTCACTTCATCTCAAAATCACAGAATCAAATATTCTGTGAAAGTACTTAGAGCTTACAGTTTGACATTAATCTAACAGATAAAATAGTATCAGGAAAGATTCTACTGATTTCTGCAGCTCAGTGATAAAAAGCATCACAACCTACCCAAGCAGCAGTAAACAGAAAACAATTATTATTTAACCCTTATCTCAAAATATCTTTTTGAAGTTACTTAGCAAAAATAAACAACTCGGTACTTAAAATAAATTATGTACAATTACAACAGCTCTTATGCAACCTGTAGTATAATCTGTAACAAATAAAAGTTTCTCATTCGTCTGTGAGCCTGGTTACAGACTTGTAAATACAGAGTAGTGATAAAGTCTCTGGCTGCCACCATGCCCAGGGGAGATCTGCCGAACTAGACTCAATTTCATCATAGAAACCTGCACGACAGTAACTCCGACACAAAAGAAGTAAATTACCATGGTACTTCAGAAAAAGAGGGTACTACAGTTGCTACAGTGAAAAGCATGTATATAAGAGTTTGTACAAAATATGGGCTGACAGATAAATGATATTTTAGGAGTATGCATATCAGAGATTTGGATTTTACCTTCTGAAAATCCATCAAGAATGGCTACAAAAGGAAAGGAAACTGTGTAGTTCAACAAAACTCTACAAGAAAACAAGTTTCTGCTTTTAGGAAAAAAAAAACCCACAAAACCAAAAAACATAATTCTAAAGCAGTTACGACCGTCCAAATCTGTGACTCAGGAAAGAAAACATATGAAGCAACTGAGAATTGACTAATACTTCTCCCTCTTGCATGAATTTAAAATCGAAGTTTTCACAGGTCCATTGATGTGGTTTAACAGTCAGAAGAGCAAAGCACATCTGAGAGGAGTTTGCTTAGTCAGTCAGTGTTGTTAACAAAGTTTATTAATTGGTTATTTTGTGTCCTGAACGCAAGTGGTAAAAAGGGTGAATTGTAATACAGGGCTAGCAATTTTTTTTAAACTAAGAGCAACCAAAATACATTATTCCACTTTTCAGAATGAGCCATTCTAATGCAAAGTTGATCACATTAATGGCGCACTTTGTAACAGTCCAGGCAAATTAACACTTTGGCCTCTTTTGAATATCATTTTATCTGAGGCCTGGGGAGAAGGCAGAGGTTGTTAGTAATTAGCTGTGGCCTTTAATAATCTTCCAATGTTAGATATTGCAATAAAGGCACAGCTTCATGGTGGCAGAAGCACAAGAAGATACCAAAAATAGCTGAGCATGTCTCTATCCATAAATGAGAAGCTTCCTGTTTTATGTAATAATCACAGAGCATGAAATATTCACAACCTGGCATGTTTTGAACTTACTTTTACTTCACTCATTCCAAATGGGGATAGTGTCTAAAAACAACATTAAATGAAGGGCAGCTATGCAGGAATAGGAGATGTGATCCTCAAAGTGAAAATCTGAAGAACCTTCTCTTTTGAAACACAGGTTAGAAAAATACTATCATACTACATTAATGACATTTCTATTCAACACCCAGCTCTTCTGTTTGATGGGGAAGCAGACAAACATATCCCTTAAAGAAAAACACCAAACAACAGAGTACTCCTCTACTGCTTTAGAACTGATGAACATGCATCCATTTCTCCTACTTTGTAGAAAACCAAAAAACTGGCAGGAACCCTTAGAAGAGTGTCTCATCAGGAAGGGCCAGCCCAACCACTCACTCTTTCAGTTCTTCCAAGAATGGTTTATTTGTGTGCAATGAATAAGCGGATGCTAGATATGATTAGAGTGCATCACAGTGAACAAATACTGCCCACAGGCAGGGGTGGAACAGCAGCACACAGGCCCAATGCCTCTTAGCAGGTGTTTAAATTATATGTTCTTAAAAGCTTAACACTTTGTCTGGATTCCAGATATCAACCTCACTGCTAGCAAAGCTGGAAATAACAACAGAAGTCATCAGTACAAAAAAAAAAATATTGCTCTAACAGGCTTCAAAGCAAAGAGCTCTCACACTCCTCTTTATTTCAACAGAGATGATTAGTTAAGGTGCTTTAGGATTCTGCATGGCAGACAAGCTGGCAGAGGTGGCCATTTAATAAGCTCCGGAGTCTTTAGCGGGTATCTGAGGGCAGTTCCCGAGGCAGAACCCTGAACTGCTAGTTTCTGTAGCGGGGCATCTGTGGAGCAGGAGCTCCCTCTAAGGGGCCTAAGGAGGAGACCGTCATCAGCTGTCCACCGTGAATTCTCTCATTCACCCGCAGGTCACAGCCATCCTGCAGCATCCTTATAGCTATCCTGGCAATGTTTTTGGAGTCATCAAGTCCACTGTGAGGTCTCCCATCATAACTCATGCCCAGATTTTCAAGCATGATTGCCAGCTTGGTCTGGTTCCTAGGAACCTGATGGAGAAAGTGAGTAACATGCAAGGATTAGGTTCAGTACCAAGTCTTTTTAATCTAACATGGGGCAGTAGAAACACATGCAGACTTTAAGTCTACTTAAGTCACATACTACTTTCATGTTGCCTTCTGTCAGATCACTAACCATTTAACTTCAAAGCACCTTGGGGAGACAGACACTCTTTTTTACAGAGGAGACACAGTCAACCAGGAGTTTGTCTAGACCTGGGATGATGTCAAGAGCCTCTCATCAGCACCAGCTCAAGATACATGTGCGCTGGCAAGGGTGGAAGCCAGGGCCTAGCTAAGTTTAACAATCTTTATAAAAAAAAAATTACCACCCACAGTGGCATGGCAGAGGGAATCAGAGTTTGGTTTTCCTTTTAAATTCTAAGTGATTAAAGAAGCACCAGGCTGCTGATTCTCACTGACATCAAGCTCCTGAATGCCTTCAACCTTCACAGGATCTTATCAGCAACACATACACCAACTCTGCAATATTTGCCCAGCACAAAGTAAAGCTTTTCCATTATTAAATATTAATCTCTCCTTTAACTAGAGGTTATATTTAGTATGAAAAAGCCCTTCAAAAGAAGATGATTAGCTAGGCTGAAATCACATTCAAAAAAGTATTTTAGTGTAGGCTGATTAGGAATTTGCTAGAATCTCCAATAATCTCATTTTATGGTAGTCTGACAGAAAGCAGCAATAAGGTCCAGCACTGAACTTGGTATTACTTTTCTCTTGACAATTTGATTCCATTGTAGATACATTCTAATCTTCCTCTGTCCCCATTACACTGTCAAAAGTCAAGATTATACACGGGTAGTAGCGCAAATTATTTTTGTAGTGTATTGCATGAAAACAGGAAAAAATAATTGAAAAATCAATAAAGTCTTTTCAGCTGAACTACTTCAAGATACACTTGATCTAAGAGGACCTGTATAACAATTTTAGACAATCCTTCAAGGAGCACAACCTGACTCTTAAAAACAAGATTAAAATAAAAATGCACTAGATTATATGATCTTCAATTAGTGAAGTGAGATCTGCACATGAAACACATTTGAAAATCAGGCACAAGGCAACTAGTTTAAGTACTATAATTATATACTACACAAGTAGAGATGACAAGCACAACAGGGAATTCTAGACTTTTAAACCAAATTTCCCCATAAAAGAAATGGCAATTTGTACAAACCTTGTAGAAGTTCCCATATGATTTGCGAATATTGATCCACTTTTTGGCAAATGAAGGGTATTTGATACGGCTAACACGGCACTGGATGTTCAAAAATTTACTCATATCCCAAGATCTTAAAAAGTCAGAAGAGGAAAGCATTAGTCATATATAATCCTGTGTTGTATGTATTGCACAGCTGCAGAACTAAAAGCTGTCTTGTCTCTGGTAATCGGTAGAAGGAAAACACTTTAGGAAAACACTTTTTTGCTATAGTCATGGTAAAGAAAAATTTTGATATGAATTTGTTAATCATGGGGAAAAAATAATGACATAAGCAAGACTTTCACCAGGATGGTTTCAGGTCCATGATGGTTAAGACAAAAAATAGCACACCAACTACTCCACCTACCACATCAACACTGAAAACTGCCAAGAAATTAGATGCTTACACAGCCCTCAGGGAAGCAAGTGACATCTTACAGCTTCGTGATTATTTGGGTATGCATGTATCTCTCTACTTCAGGTAGGCTCTTGAAACTAGACTGTACCTAGTTTTATGAGAAACCAGATCTCTATGAAAAGATGAAGAAATTATAATCCTAATTATTTAGCAGCTTGCCTTCTCGAAGGGAACCACCCCAACAAGTTTGTGAGCTGCAAGCCAAAGTAAAGCTCTTTTTCCCCATCTCTTGTACCTCTCTGTGCGACCTCACCTATACAACAGAGATTTCAATGCACCTATTTTCCTTAAGGAATTTCACTGAAGGGGATTCCTCTGGAGGCGAATTCCAGAGACTTTTAGGCCCACTAATACAACCAGTCTTGTACCAGTTTTGCTTTAGCATTTTCTTTCTTTAATTCACTGTTGCTTCCAAAGACAGCAATGTAATTACAGGTCAAAAATTAGTTAAATAGAAATATTTACCATAGCTCCTTAAATTAATTAAGGTTGGAATAGCATTATGTTAACTTCTTATTTTTAAGGTGTACATGGATCTGTACTGTACACCTCAAGTCTTGCATGACACCATTTTAAATGGTTCACACTGGACACAACAATATTTCAGTGATATGAGTTCTTCACCAGAAAAGACCTGTGACCTATAGTAATTGTCTAAAACTTTAGGAATTTTGAGAAAAAGGTCTCATGGCCAAAACCAATTCTCACTAATTTAAGTGGGGTTAGTTAAAAAAACCTATGTATCTATTATGTGCCTATTAATACACTCTGATACATTATTTTTCAAACTACTCATACTGTAGACTAGAGTATTTATCTGGGCTTTATTTGACAGAAGTGTTAGGAAATTATACTCCGATTCCACGTGCTGTTTTTTCATAAGTTCCATTTTTGATCCCGGGTTCATCTCACTCTGGTTCAACAGAATCACTGCATCAGAGCAGCACAGAACTGCCTTTTTAATCCAGCATAGCAGAACACCTGCTGCAGGCAAATATGAAAATGCACCATTTACCTTAACACAGCTAATGTTAAAAACTCCCTGTCCTACTTAAATCCTTCATTCCAAGAGAAGGAGTAAAGCAGATATGTTAACAGAATAATAATGTTTCACAGCTAAAAGGCAAGCAACACCTGCAAAGAAAAATGCTCTGGCCAGTGCTATACAAGATAAGGCTCAAACACCATATTTCACTATATAACAAAGCTAAGATCCTAAGAACAATACTGCATCACAAGTGATCTAGATCTCAAGATCTCTTCACAGTGCAGTCATCTGGTGACTTGATTTTCCACAAAGACCCTGTGAGAGAGGCAAGTTCAGGTGGCAGTTCCAGGTACTAATGGAATACACAAAGCTTGTCAGAAGCAGGACCCACCAGAGCCACAGTCCTCTAAGCCGAAGCATAGAGGTTTCTGTGCTAGCCATTCCTCCCTGTTCCATAAACATCATCACCCCTTGTTTTCCAGCAAAATATCCAGTATGTGTTAACAGTAACACTAAGAGACACAGGATACCACAGCACAATCATCACACTCCTCTGAAGTCTCAGATTCCGAATGGCACAGAAGTTGTCTAGAACTGAAATTGCAGACTGTTATTTTCAGGTGTTATGTGCTAGATATAAATGGAGAATTAAAGCAACAATAAAGGATAAGAAGTCTGTTCAGCATCACTTTGTTGCATTCAGACCACTAAGAAAGAAACAGCGCCATCTGATGGATTTAAGCTTCATTTTGAATGGTTCAGTTCAGTTTTCCCGATTTTACCAAAAGCTTCTGATCCATCTTTAGCAATGCTCTCACAAATATTAAACACAGTTTTGCAGTTTTAGATTGTGCTGAAGGTTGCATAAGGACATACCCGTCGGTCAACATGGAATAGCTATACTTTGTTCCCAGTTCTCGTTGTCTCATCCACTCTATGACATTCTGCAGAACTTGAGGAAAAGTACCAGCTTTATCAACAATGTCCTAAGAGAACAAAAAACCCGAAACAAAGTAAGGAACATTTATTTCAGAGAAAAACCTACCCAGCATTAAGTATAAAAACTGCATTGGTATATGGGCACTTACAAAGTTGGCTTCATCAAAATCTTTACAAATTACAGATTACACGTTAACAGATGACTGGAGAGATTTCTCTAAACTGAAAAAATAGCACCACAAAAGCACCACTACAAGAGCCAACCTCCTAATAGCTTCTATAAAGGTAACAAGGTTAGTCAGCAGTTCAACTTGGATTAAAACCTTTGAGGCTGTTTCCCAGACTCCTTCTTAAGTCACTCATCACAGGCCATTGCCATCCTAAGACTCTAAACTCTCCAGAATAAAAATCTTAGAGGAGGAACTGATGCAATTCAAAAGGTGCTAAAGATTAAATTTCTCCACATGAATTAAAAAGTGAATGCTTTTCCCCACAAAATCACCATTTTAGTGAAATCAGTTTCGTCATAATTTGGAGAGGGAAAAAACAAGGATTAAGAGAATAGGCCTTAGAGAAAAATAACAATGAAAGACTACCTCTTAAGGTTACCAGTCTGGAAACATCAACACCACATCTCTTTTTTCCACTATTTCTTCCTGAAGAAACAGAAGTGCAAATTACCTGCGTTATTCCTGTCAGACTGATGCAGAAGTTTGAAAGCTTGGGATTAATCTCTGGCTTCACGTATTGCTGAAAGGTATCCTCCTGTAACAGGAGAACCAAACACTCAGCTGCAGCACCCCAATGCAGCCTGCAAGGCAACTTCTCTGGCTTGCCTGCAGCCCAAAGGCAACAGCAGCCACTTGTCCTACTGCAGGCAAAACGGCGTCATCCTGAGCCAGTATGAGCCTCCTGACTGGCCATCATCAGTTTCTTAATGGGACAGATAGCTTTCCAACCACAACATGTCGTTCCTCTCAGACAGAAGGCACCAAAGAGTGGGAATGTGGATTTAAGAGGGGAAAAGGACACACTGCCAAAAAGCAGAGGATTTGGGAAAAGAAGAGCATGAGTAAGGAAAAAAGAAGTGAGAGGCGTGAGCAAAGCCTTGTTTTTGAGGTGGTATCTCTAAAGGTTCACCTGCAATTCAAGGAAAGCAGCCAGCCGCATACCTCAGAAGCTTCATGCAAGTCCTACACCTCTGGATGCCAGCCAGGCAGAGATAAACAAAACCTCACTCTGGGAAACTGAGCAATACAAGAATGAAGACTGAAGGCAAGTTTCATGGAAAAAGGAAAGCCTCAAATCCTTGCTATTATACAAAACCTTTTGGACAGACAAAAAAACCACCCTAAGAGCAATAAAAACAATCCTGGATAATCTGCACAATCCTTTCTCTGCAGTTAGTCATACATGAAGCTATAGTTTAATGTAGCATCACACTGATTACTGGAAATCCTCTTCCTCTCAAGAGTTCTTCATAAGTGAACCATTAGTCAGAGGTGTGTGCACATCCTCTGTTTCAGTGAGTCACTCACTTTCAGTTAAGCAGCAGGTAGTTTATCCTAGAAGAAAGCTGTACCAGAGCAGAGCACTTGAAGCTACCAAAGGCCTACTAAGTATGCTTAAAATCAGGTTACACAGCTGTCAATCTGTTGGGTACATTGTGGAAGCAGTTGAGCCTGGCAAGAGTGGAGTTCACTCAGCCTCACTTTCTAGACCTCTGCATTAGTGTCTTCTAGACTGCCTCCCAGAGAACCACAGAAACTGATCATTTTTGACTATGATGAATCCCTTGAGTCCTAGAAATAGATTTGTGGACCTTAAAGCAGGGAAAGAAAAGGCAGGTGGGAACAGACACTGACGACTGTGAAACTCATCAACAGAGGGAGTCAATACCAGGAGAATGATCTACTCAGATGATCATTTGGAAAATGCTTTCAGAATAGAAAGTTTTGTTCGTACCTAACAGGCACAGAGGATAAGCCCTTAAAAAAATAGTATGCTATTTTTAATGAACTTCAACATCTACTTAAAAACTAATCTAGACTTTCTGATGCAAACAAGTTACATCAAAGAACAGCATACCAACACAGCAATTAGATCACTTACTATTTCCAGGGTACGCGTGTTTACTAAGACAACAGGAAACTCAATTATTTCATGTACAAATTCAGGTGGGTTTCCTTCTTCACATGTCGCTTCAAAGTCAACAACACAGATGTAGTCATAGCAGTTGTCTCCACTAATGTGTTCCTTCTGCATCAGCTTCTGTTTCTTATAATAGTTTTTCAATCTCTTTTTCAGTACATCTTTCACTCCTCTAAAGAAATAAGGAAAGTGACAAAGATTGCACTCGTTTAATTAATTATTTCCTCATTTTGAACACCAGCACAGTGAAGTCTGAATTCCACTTTACCATACAGGAATATTATGCCCATTATCTATGATACATTATATCCCATTATCTGGGACAAGGCAGAGGCTGTGATAACCCCCATCAATACAATACTAGGGACAGAGTGGGAAGCATGGCACAGAGACACTCTGTAGTCACCTCTAGTTCAGCAAGACTCAGTATCCAAAGGCTTTTCAAAGCTCAAGTCTTTGTAGATTACTCCTAGTTGACCTCTGAAGAAGTGCTGCTTCACCTGTATTCCCCTGTGCCCTTTACCTGAAGTGACTCATGCCTGAGGCCTTTCTGCATCAGTGGCAGAGATAATAGAATCCAGCTTAAAAACCCACATTTTAAATTCTTCTCATTTAAATTTAAAATTGAGCTTGAATAACTCAAATTTGAGATTTCAGTTGTCAGAAAAACTTCCCAGTCAAGATCCTACTTTTCAGGAGGTTTGTGGATATAAATAAATCCACATGGCAAACAATTAAAGTTATTTACTGTGTCCATTTAATACAAACATTATAATATACGAATGAATATGCCAGAATGTACCATGCCATGTACCAAACCAGAGCTGAATAAATGAGGATAATTCAACCTTCCAAGGAAGTTATTTTCAAAATTATTCATTGAAAATGAAATCACAGAAGCTGTAAGAGATACATGTAGCAAGTGGTATTACCAGAAAAGCAGACCACTGATCCACAAGGAAGAACTGGAATCAAACTACTAAACCTGAATTTGAGAACATCAGCTGCTTCTGTAAAAATAACTCTTCTTCACTCTGGTTTATGGATCTAGTTTAAGTCAATGAGCAGTTCATTCAAAGTTGAGACAGTATGGGAGCTGATGGAAGGGGAAAGTACCTCTTTCTTCATCAAACTTATAAAAAAGCTGAAAAAAGGAAACGACTGACTATCACAATAACCTCAAAGGAAAGGACGGTGTGTAGCAATCTGCTCAATTCTCTACATTAGAGCTGATGCACTATTTGTTTATAGATAAGACATATTCTGACTTGACTTAATTGAATATATTGACAAAAGAAGTCTAGCTTGGCTGAAAGAGAAATTTAAAGCTTTCAGCATTTACAACTAAATTTAAAAAATGCATATAGAAAACTTATAACCTAAGAGAAGACCACAAACACATCATATACTATTTGAATTCGACTTTTTATTTTTAAATCAGAGTAACTGCTAAACAGCTATAGAAATCTAATGTGTTTTACCAAACATTCTCTCAGGTGATGATAAGATTTTTTCCTCCTGGGGCAGTAGATTAATTTAACGAACTAACTCCCCACCACTACTTCCTCATTACTGCTGCCTACAGAAACAACACACTTAGTTTTTCCCAGCTGACCTTCCTCACAATATCTCAAATTTGTCTGACCACTGAATTACTAGAGTCTTGCAGGTCATTTCAAGTACAGCACAAACTACACTATATTCCCTTGCCTCTGCCCCAGTGAGCACAAAACCAGCTTGTAATACATTCATTTTTTCACATTATTCTAGCACATGTATTCAGAGCAGCAAACTCTACACCTAAAGGTACCTGTTCTCTGCATTGGTTAAATCCTGAGCCCCATCACCAGAGTTTGTAGCAAGTATCAGATCTGTACTGGTACAGTAAACGAAAATAGGCATGTTCTGAAGCAAGTTTCTATATGGTGAAGGTCTGCAGCACCACCTGAGAACCACTGCAGTCCTTCTTTCCCCCTTGACCAAAAATTGATGAGAAGAACCTTACAATTATATATTCTTTTATTTCTTTGGGTTGGCAGTTGAGACAGCACACATTAAGCAGTATGCTTTAATCCTACAACAAAAGCTACAACAAGATTGCACATAAAACAATTGGTGTCTGCTGCTGTGTCTGCTTTTCACTTTGTGCTGAGTTTTTAAACGTTAACATAATCAACCCTCATGGCTCTACTTCTCTCAAAAATAAATCAAGATCTTTACAAATAACCTGGTTTCAAGCTTGAACTCTGCAAGTTTACTTCTGAGCTCTTCTCTGGTCATTCTGTTGATATAACCATTGGTTATAGCAATTTCTTTGTAAATCGGATCACTGAAGTCATTTGAACTGGCAGCTGAGGTTTTGCCATTAGTTTCTTGATCACTGATCCTACAATGCTGCCTACCCTAGAAGAAAGAGAAATCAAGAAGTCATTAAAGAAGGTCAAAACAAGAAGCTTGAGCATTTCACTGTTCGCTTTGGAACCAAAACGCAGTAAAGCATCACACTGTTACACTTGTGATCAAACTGAGTGAACTAGCTTAACGGATAGGTTAGAGGATTAATACTGAAGCCGGCTCTGAATCAGTTTTCCTGAACAGCAACAAACAGAATAAAGGGATACTAATCCACGTGTCTTGAGCCACGTCAAACAGCAGCTCTTGGAGACGAAACCTGAATGTGCATCCTGATCTCAACAGAAAGAGTTCTCTGCTGCAAGCGGGCAAAGCTTTCACCAGCATCGAGAGATTTCTCTCGACAGCCGAATTAACCAGAACCCACACTGACTGGGACACGCGGGCCGGTGCCCAATACGTGCAAAACAAACAAAGCAACAAACTAAGAGGAAAATCTAAGAACACTTCGGCTCCCGACCGCTGCTCGCGGCCTTTGTGGGGCGCGCACACGGCGCGGCCTCGGGCGGGCCCGTGGCAGCGGAGGCGCCCCTCGGGAGGGCGAGCCCCGGGACAGGGCAGGGCCGGGACAGGGCAGGGCAGGGCCGGGCCGGGCGGGCCGAGGCCCGAGGCGGGCGG
>VYZT01018815.1:0-44392 GCA_013400735.1 Pomatostomus ruficeps | reverse complement strand
ACCCCCACCATAACTGGCAAAAAGGGGGAAAAACAAGGGAAAATACAGGGAGTTGCAGTAGTAGAACTGCACTGCTTTGGTTCTAGGTAGTCACAAGGGTTTGAAAAATAAATTGCAATTATGGATCAACTTTTTAAAAATAAATTCTAATTAATTTGGATGTAAAATCCTTTACATTTTTAAGATTTACTTCAGAACAGAGATCCTCTGAACTCTCTGGTGTCTTTGTGATGTGATGGAGGCAGCGGATGCTCAGCAGGCACCTGGAGTAGGCACCACATGATATTTTGAGGTTAAAAGGGCATAAAGTGCTAGGAAAAGGGGGAATGGCCTTAAGCTGAAGGAAGTTAAATTTAAGTTAAATATTATACAGGAAGTCTTTACTATGTGGGTAATGAGGCCCTGGCACAGGGTGCCAGAGAAGCTGTGGCTGCCCCATCCCTGGAAATGTGCAGGGTTGGGTGGGGCCTGGAGCAACCTGGGACAGTGGAAGGTGTCCCTGCCCATGGCAGGGGGTTGGAAAGGGATGATCTTTGAGGTCCCTTCCAACCCAGACCTGTGATTCCATGATCCTATGAAAAGGGACAAAATCCAAATGTACACTGGGTGCTTTCCACAGCAGTGCCACAGATTTTCAGCTTATCAGCATGAAAAAGGGACTGGTCCCTCAATATTTCCACATTACAGCCCCCATGCATGAGTGAAATACCAGGCTTAATTTTGGCATTGCTCTGACCTTTAATTTCTCATCTACAAAACACACTTAGAGGGATGCCACAGGTCACTGGATTAGAACACCTGCAATCCTTTAAAATTTAGGGCTTGAAGAGGGAATCAGATGAGATTTTGGAATATTTACTTTGAGCCCTAGAAAATCTGAACAAAGACAAGCAAAAAATCTAAATATTTGACAGTTTCCATAGGAAGTAATGCTTTCAAGTAGTGATCACATCACTTTGAAGAAGTTTTTCTTTCCCTTTCTGCAGGAAAAAACCCCCATCTGTGGTGCTGGAATTTCACTGAAAATCCCTGCTGCTGTGTTCAGACCAGAGGAGGGTCTTGGTACAGGAACACGCCCTGAAATTCAGCAAAATAAGTGTATTTAAAGACAAAGATCTTCTCAAAAGGGAGGCTTTATTCTTTTTACTGTATGAAAAGTGCAAAATAGTTCCCTCCAGAGATCACCCATACACACATTTAGCAGTGGATGCTCTGACAGACTGGACGAGGGAGATGTGAGGATGCAGAAAGCTGAGCAGATTTGGTGATGGGTGTAAAGCATCAGCAGCACAGGCACCACGGGGAGGCTGCAAAGGGAAGTTTTCTGCCTTTGCACAAGGTCACAGCAATGTCACTGCAGCAGGGAGAGAGCTGCATCTCTCTGTGACACTTCGGGAGGGCTGCAGGAGGAGCAGAACGAACTCTCAGCTTCTTAGAAGCTGAAGGAAATTGCCAAGTGATCTGCAGGAGAAGGACTGGGCAATGCATGGTGTGGAACTGGCCTCCAGAGGAGAATCCCTTCTCCCTGGGCACAGCACTCGGCAGGAAACCCTCAGGCTGCAGGGCAATATGACACTGCTTGGTACAGTTTTTTCAAGCATAAACTGTGTTGTCTTGGTTTTTTTAATTCCTCCATCTGACCTCTTGGATTTCAATTCATTTAAGTGCCTCAAAAAATCAAATTGCATTCTAGGAGTCTAAAAAACAAACCAGAGTCGTGCTTCACCTGCTTGTAGTTTCTATTCTTCAGACCTTTAGCACAAGTAAGTGAGGGGAAAAAATTACAAGTCTGTGAGACCAGAGGATCATTTCCCAGGAAGAGATCTTTTGGGAATGGGTACAAAGATGTGCACAATCCCACAAAACTCACAGCAGATTCTGGTGTTTGGTTCCTCATGACTCAAACCTGAAGCAGCAGGACACACCCACAGCAGGACATCATCATCCACGGCAACAAATTCACACAAGACTTTGCCTTAAGCTACGGAAAGTCCAATCTCTGGTTTAACATTTTGTCTGAAAAATACCTGAAGGGACTCGGTGGGAAAAGAAGCAGCCACAGATGCAAATGACACTTGTTAATAGATAAATAATGTTTACAAAAGCCAAGAAATTAAACTCTCCTGTTCCAAATGTACTATAACACAGCTAAATATTGACTTACAGGAATTCAAACTAGAAACTGTCAAGTGTGGCTACTGAGGATTTTATGTGGGATATTATTTAAAATGCACATTTATTTCTCACATGGATGTTTTCTACTGCATGGAATATCCTGTAACTGCTATGGAAACGTGCAGAATAAACAAAACCTCCTTGACAACTGGTGTTCCAAACCACTTGGAGCACCTAAAAGCTAAGGACTACTTATAGAAAAGACAGAGCTTCTGTGGGAAATGCAGCTTTGCATTTCCTGACTTGCCCAAATGTAAAATACACTAACTGAATTCTGTCAGTGAGCCACCTGATAGCACAGCGAGGTAACTGGATAGGAAAACCAGAGGAAAAATAGACCAGAAACATCCCTGGAAGAGTTCAAGGCCAGGCTGGATGGGGCTTGGAGCAACCTGGGATACTGGAAGGTGTCCCTGCCCATGGCAGGGGGTGGAACGAAATGGAATGATCTTTGGGGTCCGTCACAACCCAAACCGTTCTGTGAGTCTGTGACAAGAATTCTGAAGAAGCACAGAAAAAAACTTACATAAACCACTTGCTTGCAAAACGCTTTAATTACAGCTAAGTGATTTCATTACTCCAATTCCCAAGCTCTTCTCTCAGAAATTAGGCAAATTCAAGGAGCAATACAAGCTACACAAACTGTTTCTGCCTCTCAGGTTGCGGTGGTTCTCCCTGCAGTGGGGAAGAAGAGCTCTGGTTTGCTTCACTAGCTGCTGTTTGCAGGGTGGTATGGAGAGCCTTTAGCAAAAGCTTTCAGTGAAATTCAGGCCAAAAAAAGAAACAGCAGGATATGAAGGGAAAAGTAAACTTTCAGTAGAACAGTCATTGAGTTTGACCAAAACAGTTCCAGTTCTAAGAAAAAAACAAAAGACCTTTAGCCTTATCCTAATCTTCTTCCTTCCTTGAAGCATCTGTTACAGATTTGCCTCACGCCACAATAGTTTTAAGAAAAAATAACCCAAAACCTAACTCAGAGCAATTCCTGGCTGAAGAAGAAAGACAAAGAAGTATTTAGTTATAGCCATATTTTCGGTATTACAGCTTTCGATGCAGCCCGATGTCAATGTTAACACAGAAGCAGCCCATTTTCAATAGTGAACAAGGAATTTTTGTTTTTATACAGATTGTTTTAAGGGCTTCTTGTCGTCTTTTTCATTTATTGCACAGATCATCTCCTCCCACAAGCAGTTGGGCAATTTCTCTGTGGCAACAGAGCCAATTGCTTAGTGGCCCAATATTCCTTTCCCATGTACTTACAGTGCCTGAATACAATTCACTAGCTGGAGATAAAGAGGAATTACTATCATCAAGTTGTGCTCTCTAGATCACATTTTGAGAGTCTGTGCTGGAGGAAAATAATTACGTGAAGATACATCTACCTCTGAGCTGCTCATATTAAAGTTTAAAAACGCTCTGCACTCAAGCATTGCCACCTGTTCTTTCATTTTAATTTTGAAAACTCTGCATCCCTTTCATGTAAGCCTGAAAATGCTTAAATTCTGGAAATATGAGCATTCACCAACCACAACAATTACTATCACATTAAATTCATGAAGATATATGAAAGAACGGTACAAAGATTAAAGGGTATTATAAAGCCAAAAATATATATGCACGTATATGATGTACTACAACTATAAGTTTTCAAACCACTGTCTCCACTGTGTCTAGAGAAGGCACACATTGCAATTAATAATGCATCCAGGCTTGATTTTCAGTTGTAACTTCCAGGAGACTTTACCCTTTCGGGCATGATATTGTAGCAGTCCTGAACTGCAACTTTCATTAGGAGCCATCAATCAAGTTTCCTTCAGTAAAAACACATGTTCCCTGCAGACCACAGAAATGTTTAAACAACAGAAGAAAGCTCTAATGTGTGTATATGTTTATGGCCACAGAAAGATTAATCAAGTCTTGTCATGTACTTATCAATTCAATTAAAATGTTTTTTTTACATCCAACTGGAAGTCCAAAACAATTTTCCTTTTCTCCCAACACTGTGGATTCACACTTCATCTCAGGGCTTTGGCTTTCCTAAACTCTAATACCAAACCAACCACTTAGCCTTTAAACTCTGAAAAACTACCTAAATGGTCCTGCCTCTAAAATGCTTCTCCATTTCCAGGCAAGCATTCCTTGTCCCTTGCTATCCCAGGGAAGGCAAACCACCTCACTTGAAGCTTTTATAAACAAGGTGCTTTGAACTTACAGTAACAGATGTGCTTCATTTTAAAATGTTCTATTTACTTAAACCCACGTGCACTTATCATGTTGCAAGCTTTCCTTTTTCCTTCAAATGCTTCTTATTAATTTTTACCCTCCGCTTTTGGCCTGATTAAGGTCTCTGTGGTGAAGCTTAGAGAGAGAAGACATCCTGGTTAAAACTGACAGGCAGTTGTTTCCATTCGCAAATCCTCGAGATTTTTATTGGCTTATTAAATATGTATACTTTGAATGAGATTTCAATTATCCTGGTATATAAATCATCCTTTTTTTTTTTTGGTTCCTCTCAAAGAAAATTGACTGCTGCCATCTCCTGGTCACACATTTTCAGCTGACAGACACAGCTGGACCGTGCCCAAATTCCTGGTGTTACAGCACAGATAAATGCAGAAGTACAAATAGGTAAACACAGACCTGCACTAAGTTGTGCCACTTCAGCTCTGGAAGTTTTTCCACTAATTATCCATAGATAATTTTTACATTATTCATAACTTTCTTCATATGCAAACCACGGTTTTGAAATTAGGTTCCAAGTCCCACGACCAATAACATTGGCCTGGGGCTTTTCTTACCACTTATAAATATTTGAAGCAAAATAACTCCCTCAGAATTCGATGAGATGTTTCTAAAAAAATTAAATGGAAGAAGTTCAAAGAATTATTTTTAAAAGGGCTCGAAGGAAGAATTTCTCAGTGCTAGGGTGGAGCAATTATAATTGCATATATTGTAGACAGGCAGGTTTTTAGATTCTTGTTCTTAGAATGTAAGATTAAAACTGCTGCACATCTCACTCTAGCACCTCCACAAACTTCTTATCTGCTGTCAGTTTATGCTATTCCAACACTGACTTGAGCTACAGTAAACAGAAGATATTCTCTCCCTCTCTTTCATCATCCTGAACACCTTTACAAACACTGTTAAGCAACCTCCAAAATTAGCAGAGATAATCCTTAGTGACCTTCACAACAGAAAATCATTATCTGTTACACACCAGCTTGAGGCCCATCTCAAACCAGAGCATTTTAACACTGAAAATATCTTTTTTTTTTCCCCCACATTTGCATGATCTTAACTTCCCATTATCTTTTAGTTCTCCTGTAGCACTCCTGTGTTTTCTCAAGCGTTTGAGCCACTCCCTTTATCACAACCTTAGGAACATCTCGTTTGCTGAACAGCACTCTGCAAAGCAATCAACATTCAGCTGACTGCAGAAAATACACGTTGTAATGCTCTTGGCAAATACCAATTTAAATAAATGCTTAATTGCCAAGATTCTGATGACTTCCATACAGATACATTTCATAGACTCACAGAATGGTTTGGGCTGAAAGGAATCTTAAAGATAACTCAGTCCAACCCCTGCCATGGGCAGCGACAGCTTCCACTATCCCAGGTTGCTCCAACCCCCATCCAACCTGGCCTTGGACACTGCCAGGGATGGGGCAGCCACAGCTTCTGTGAGGAACCTGTGCCAGGGCCTCAGCACCCTCACAGGGAAGAATTTCTTCTCAATATCCCGTCTATTCCTGCCCTGCATCCATGTGAAGCCATTCCCCCTTGTCCTGCCACTCCATGCCCTTGTCCCAAGTCCCTCTCCAGCTCTCTTGGAGCCCTTTAGGCCCTGGAAGGGGCTCTAAGATCTCCCTGGAGCTCTCTCTTCTCCAGGCTGAATTTCCAGTCCTTTCAGTGCATCTCAACAATATCCTAGGTATGGACACATACAGCCAGAACTTATACACAGGTGTACACTGTGTATACGTAAATGTCTGGACAGGTTGTAGTAATGAAAACCAATTATTTAAGAATCAGCACTTTATTATCTATCAGTGTACAACAATACTTAGAAGTGATGTGCTTAACTGAGAGAACTCTGCATATTGACATTGATTTACCTTCTTGTTGCATTTCTTCAGATTTCCTTCTCACAAAGATAACTCTGGGTCTCACAGTCTCAACATGTGCAGCTCCTTGGCTTTCCTCCTATATATCATATATTAAAATCACATTACAAATCTCACTTTTGATGTAAAAGCACAGCAAGATTACATTCAGCTTCAAGAAACATCCAAAGGAGTTTTTAGAGATTCATTAAACACGTGCACTTGTTCTCCTTACATCTGACTTCAAGAGAATTCAGCTCGGAATTGGCCTATTACAGCTATTCCCTCTAGACAAACATCCTGGGAGCAGCAGGCGTGGATGGAAAAGTGCCATTTAGACCTGAAGACACTGGAGACTTTAAATTCTTATTCAAAGCATTGTAGTGGAAAGAACATATAATTTCTCTGGCTTTCTTCAATACCCAGGATATCTCCCTAGGTACTAACCTCCTGACTAACAAGAGAAAGATGAAAGAGAAAAGAAATATAAAAATTTCAGCACACAGGCTGGAAAACCCAGGCCAAGTCTAAAATTTATTTCCTTGGCCATGTTTTTAGAACTGGTTGCTCCAAACCTCATCCAGCTTGGTCTTGGACACTTCCAGGGATGGGGCAGCCACAGCTTCTCTGGGCACCCTGTGCCAGGGCCTCCCCACCCTCACAGCCAAGAATTTCTTCCAAATCTCCAATCTGGCCCTGCCCTCTGACAGTTTGAAACCACTGCCCCTTGTCCTGTCACTATGAGCTATCTGGAAGAATTAAGCTTTCTCTTAAGACAGACAAATTTAAAGCAGACAAGATGAGAAAGTGCTGAGATTATTTTCTGAGAGCAGGAAGGTCTCGTGGAAACGTGACTGAAGGACACCAATGATACAGAACATTAAATGCCAGCAGCGTAACAGTTCTCATGGCTCCATCTGAAGTGTGGCTTGGGGTTTTTTTTGTTTTCTGTTTGTTTCAGTTTAAACTGAACTGAGCTGCAAACAGAAGCTGAGAGATAACACAGAATCATAACCTACAATTATGCATTCCTGAAGATTAAAAAACCACGTCTTTTGAAACATTAAAATATGAAAGCTAATGAGAATACCAAAGTGGCAATCCCACTTGAAAAATGTGGACTGTGTAAAAACATTCATACTTATAAAAGAATATTATGAAAATATTTTGCAACTAAGTGATTTTCTAAGGTTTTTAACAATGCATTTGGGACTTCAAATGATTTAGATTTACCGTCCCTGGAATGTGTAGCCACGCAAATATGACTTCAATGTTCCTGTCCCTCCCATGATCAAAATGATTTATTTAGAATAGGAAGAGCCCAGCTTCCTCCTAGTCATTCTCTTGCTTCTTAGAGCTAAGACCATGGGGGCAAAATGGTCACAAATAACAGTCAATTCCCGTATTGTTGCACAAGAATGGACAGGAGGGGTCAAAGTAAAGATGCATTTAGTCTGGCTTTCTGTCTAACAGAGGCTAAAGCATATATAAATCTCAAAAAAAAAAAAATCTAATGCCAAAAATGGAGGAGCAGCCAAGGAATTTGGGTAGATAAGAAAATTCCTGTATGACTTCAGCCATTTGTTTTGGACTGAGTGACCACACAGATTTCACTCTTTATGACTAAAAGACATTTGATGGTGCCCTGTGTGAAAACTCAGTGCTCTTGCTGCTGGGGAAAACCTGCCCTCCACACCAGTGCCAGGAGAAGCAAGTCTGGCAGCTCCACATCACCTCCACAGCCTCCCTGGCACGGGATCCTGTTCCCAGTGCTGCAGAAACCACCCAGGCTTTGCCATCACTGCCCAGGGCCCAGCAGGACACCGAAAATCTGAAATCCTGCATTTCTCAGGTCTCTCAGCAAACTTTGCTCCTGAACAGATTTGTCTGCTGGCTTGGTACGTAGGTGAAGCAGTTTCATTTCAATGAAGGCAAACATTGTCTAGAGATGAAGAATGAGATGTGAGAGTCAGTGACTAACCTGGGAGGAAATCCTTCAAGAAGTCTGAAGCGATTACTGCCTCAAACACTGCACAGAATGAATGAATCATGCTGAAAGTGTGAGTGCCTCTTGCTCTCTTAGCTGGTTTCAGGTTACCAGAAAATCTGTCTCCTGCAGGCAGGTGACAAGGCAGATCCAATGGCAGAGCTGAATACAGATGCCATCACTAATTAAATCAGGGAAAAGTTCATCCTTGCCATAAGGTAGATAAGTGCTGTCACAACAAGCTTTCAAATCATCTGGCACAGGTTTTGTTTTTTAATTTCACAGAAGGATGTACAGATCTAGTAGAGGATCTTACAGAATATGGCTTAACCACAGCAAACATCTCTCCTGGATGGTGCAATCACTTTTATCGATCACCTCATAGAAAAGATAAAAAGTTATCCTGTGAGAAAGTGATTTAGAGTCTGACATCAGGAGTAACCACACACAGGAAAAAACCAAACCCAACAAAACCACACAAAGTTCTGGGGTTTGGTTGTGTGGTTTGAAGGGAGGGTGAGCTTTATATGCCAGCAGGCAAAACAAAAAGCCACACTGAGGGTTCAGGTGCAAGGAAAGGTTTCCAAAGATAAGATAAGGTATAACTACCCACAGATAAAGGATAAGGTAATATGTAAGGATCTGTATATTTTCTGTGAAAGACACAAGTGTTACCCTCTCTGTCCCTATTACTTGTGGCTAGAATCCACTTTTGCCAGTGAAGAGTCATTCCCAGAAAGTTTGTTCTGGGAGCTCAAAGTGAAAGAGGATACAAAATCTTCTCTGAAGATGCAACACATCACTTCAGGTGACAAATTTAAGAACTGCTCAGACACCAATGGCACAATACTCATCAAGGCTCAAAAACATAAACCCACAGGCAGGTTAATACAAGATGCTTTGGGGTTATTTTTAATACAGAACATCAGAGAAAGACTGACTTTATCCATGAACACAGCAGCCATGGTAAGTACATAAGGCTTTCAAACACACTGAAGCCTCACATATTAGAGAGCAGTCTGCCACCTCATTTTTAGCTTTTGCCACTTGTTATTTTAATTTAGTTAGCAAGTAAATCATCATCTCTAGGTAACAGCACATACTAAGAAAGCAGCAAAAAATTAACTGTCTGGGTTTGAATCAGAGATCAATAGGATGTTCCTCCACCTTTAAGTGTTCTGAGGTACATCATCCTTACTGCCTTTCCAGCCCTGCTCCTGCTGGGACAAACGAAGCTCCTGAAATGCTGGGTCAGTGGGTTACAACTCCTGAGGCCAAATCTCTGCTGTCACTTCCTCAGCCCAATATCCGTGATATTATCCTGCATTTGAAGGACTGTGCCCCTAAAACACTGGATGTTGTACAGGACTGGATCCTGTGAGAGCAGCGAAGCTGTGAGGAACTGCAGGAAAGGTAAAAGAGAAGGTCTGAGCTTTAAAGAAAGGATGTTGCAAGGATTTGTCACAGGAACCACGATCACCTTTATTGCACACCTGTACCTTGACTGCAGCTTCTCAGCTGAAGGTGCCACTTTAGATGCACCAGTTCTGTGCTGTCAGGCACGACAGTGAAACAAGAAAATTTGTTTTCCCAGGTTTCAGTTTGCTCTTTCTACCTAGGCACAGAAAAAGTCCTTTCAAACTCACCTGGGACAGATCCTCTGGGATTTGTGTCACTCTGCAGCTTGGCTGGGCTGCTGGCAGAGCAGGATTTGAACCCGGCTGTGACTCCAGTTCAGCCAAACACATCGGACTAGAACTTCTGTCTGCATCTCCAAGAATTTCTGCTGGGAGAAAAAAATTCCTTCATGAGCTGGAGCAATAATCTCCTGGTCAACTCATGTGGCAGAATGTGCAGCCCTTCAAACTTCCAACAGTGGGACGTGCAATGTTAAAGAGAATGATTTCCTCCTTACATGGCTCATTGTATACCCCTTAAATTGCTCTTGTGGGGATAAAAATGAAATAAGAAATACATGTCTGTGGAAATTGAAAAAATAAATCAGCTTTATCATCTGTACATTTCTAATGTGGCAGCATCTGAGAAAGCTTTGGAGCTGTATAGTTCATCATTCCATTATATGCTTAATGAGGTTTATCACACTTACTGGAAAGAAATTGGAAAAGCTTCTTCATTAAAATGTTTCACTCCTGTATGAACTAAAAGAAACCTGTATATAGTCTCTTTTAAAGGGATAATTTGCTCTCTAATCCAACATTTATCATGGTTTTGCAGCCTGCAAGTGTGTAGAGCATCTTTATGAAAAATGTACTGACAGCTCAGGAACTAACTTTAGCCTTCTGCTATCATGCAGAGCCAAAGAATGAATTTTAAGCCTAATTAACTGTAATCATTGCTTAATTAACTGTAATTATTGTTCAGTTTAAGACTGCATGTGCCACATTTCATTTGCATGTTGGTTTTTATATCCCTGACTTTAAGCATTGAAAACAAGGATTTATAAATGCTCACCAGGATGCTGTTATGCACCTACATGAGCAACATCTGCTCCGTCCTACAAATGGACAGTTTGTTTCCAGAACACAAATAAAAACTGGTCACAAAACTGAAAACGACCCACAGACACACAATCCCCCAAATTCCTACAGATGCCTCTGTGAGTGACTCGCTCTGACAGAGGAACTGAGTATCCACTGCAAGGTTTCACGTGCAGGGATGCACACCCTGACATACGTGACCTCTGACACCCACTGGTGTAACTGCTATTCAGTATTAGCCCTAGAAGTAATTACCAAATAAAATGATGGATCTGCATTGTAGCTGCTGTGGCTATCAGGAAATAGCTGACTTGCACTAGAGGCTGAAGGAGAGGCAACCTCACATCCCAGCGGGGAGAGAAGAAAGGTTTGGAAGGAAAGTGGAAACAATCACAGATAATTCCTTCCACCCTCCACAACCAGGTTGTTTTCTGTTCAGTGTTGACTTCACTAACAAAAGGCCTTAGAAACAAGGATTTCTGTTCCTCCCTGATACGAAAACAACTGTTGTCTTGAAAGCAGATCCAAGCTTTTACACAGTGTTGTTTCCTTAGCAAAGCGATGAATTACTGTGCTGTGTTCAGAGGTGGGGAGGGAGGGAAGCTGAATTAAAAACCATCAGAATGCAACAGAACTCAGTCTGGGGTTATACAGATCATGTAAAAGCACAGGGCATTTCCCTGTGGTAGTTAGTCCAGGGCATTTGCCTCCTCCCCAAAATATACTGCAATAAAAACAACATTACAAGATTTAGGGAGATGAGCTTAAAAATCAGTAGAGAAACACACTGCTGGTGGATTATCATCACGTGCAGGAGCTGGTTTGAAAAGGGTTAAGATATTTGCAGGACTGTCAAAGAGCATCCTAAATTAAATTAAATAAATTTTAAAAAATTATTTTTAAAGATACAAGGAGATACAACCCTGTTATGCCAGATACAGCTACGGGCAGTCTGGGTAAGGAGGACACAAGGACAGACAGACACAGAGACAGGTTCTCCCATTAATGGGCATCTTCCAACTCCATGGTCCTGAGCACCCTTAGAGATTTACAGAACCACAGAAATCCCAGAATCCCAGAATGGTTTGAGCTGCAAGGAACCTTAAACTTCACCCTGTTCCACCCCCTGCCATGTGCTGGGACACCTTCACTATCCCAGATTTCTCCAAGCCCCATCCAACCTGGCCTGGAACACTGCCAGGGATGGGGCAGCCACAGTTTCTGTGCCAGAGCCTCATCAACCACTCAGGGAAGAATTTCTTTATCACATCTAAACAAAATTTCTCCTCTTTTAGTTAAAACCATTCCCCCTTGTGCTGCACTATCTGCAGATGAGCTGATCACTGATTTATTGCTACCTCGCAGTGTCCTTAGTGCTGAGTGTCCTCTACCAACACAGAGTCAAACAAGGGACTTGGAGAAATCTCTTATCTCAGGGAGCCTCGTGTAACCAATCTCCAAACAACACTCAACAAACTACTTTACAGCAAAAGTCTGACAATATATAAAGCACCAGAGCGTATTCTCAAGGCTGACACTGGTATAGTTCGTCCAAAATGTTAGGTTACAGCTGGTTTAAAAGGTTACTCTCTGTGTGACCAGTTCAAATGTCAATCACTTCAAAATCACGCAAATATTCTTATTTCTGCAAGATTGTTTTTGCCACGTGTTAAACACATTCAGTTTCAATCCGCTTCCTACCGGTCAAGGGTTAATAATGTGAGATAAGCTTCTCTTGTCAAACTCACAGATGTGAAAATTAAAAGGACAGAAAACCAGCTGTTTGATCACTTTAATTTACACAACTTTTGATGAATCAGTGCAACCACGTTTGTGTTGCAACAGCTTAATAATTATTTCAGTTTAGTTTAAACATATTTAAAACCACAGTCAACAAAATAAAGGGTTTCTACATGCTTGCAGCAGTTACATGAAACAAGTATAGAAGCACATTTTCAGATAACAACAGAGAAAACTGGGACAAAAAGTCAGGGAGAGGAAGGATGGACCACTGGTTTCAGCACTACTTTCAACTGAGAAGAAATAAATTTCCCTGCTTTACCACAGCATCTTATCCCTGCTTTGTACAAGATGTGTGTGCCTCAGCTATCCATCTGGGAAAAAATTAATTTCCATATCATTAGAGGAATATTGGAAGCTAAAATATATTGCCATTTATGAGCCACTGCAGTATCACCACGCTGGAGTGATAAAAGCCAAGAGGAGGAGTGCTGTGCAAGGGGACAGAGAGAAGCAGCCTGAACTGGTGGTGTTAACACCTGTCCAGTGGAAACGGCCTCCATCTGTTTCTCAGAACTGAATCTGACTTAAAAGAATAAATTACACACTTTACAAGTTAACTTCGGTATAGGCAAGTGGGTATTTGCCATGATTTTTACTCCAATTGTAGAAAACTGCGAAGAAGAGTGAAGACAAGGCTGGAATTCAATCCAGTTCTCAGAATAGCAACACTAATAACTTCACTGTAGGAATGGCCTGCAAATTTTGGATTTTGAACATTTACTCTGAAATTATTTCACATTCTGTTATGGAATCCACACAAGTATCACAGAGAAGAAATAAGAGTCTAATTGTACCTCCAGTCTGGGCAACCTGCCCTGGAGATGCAGAACGGAGACCCTGGGCTGGTCTGTTCCCAGAGCTCTGAGAAGCTGGAGGGTCTCTGAAAATGGAACGTCCCATCAGGATTCTCTCCTGGGCTCTGGTCAGCCTTGGCCTCTGACCTTCACTGAGCTCCCCAGCACTGCCATCAGAATCCTGCAGAGAACACCAACATCACACCACACATAAAAACCCAGTGTAAGCCTTCCAAACCCAGGCATTGTTTTCTAATTACATTAAATTTATAAATGCTTTCAGGGTTAAGTTTATTCTATTTGCATTGGATGAAGAAAACAAGCCCTGCAGATATCATCTGGGTTTCAAATTAAGATCTACATTTATCAGCACTGGACAGAAAAGAAACACTTGCAGCCAAACATCATTAATTTTGTTAGTGGTATCTCAACGTGATCAGGACCTAAGTTATATTTTTAGCACATGAAGCCTTTGATGTTATAGATTTTGCCACTGTTGACTGCCTGACCTTGGAATATTGGCAGCATCTAAAAGCTATTGACTCTCTGTGGCACTGCACGTCAGATAAAAGCTTCCATTTTCCAGTAGGTTTGGAGGGCACTAAAAACAGGGATGGTTCCCTGGATCCTGACTTTCAAAGCTGCAGGGAAGTCAGCTTGGTGGAATACACACACACATGTGCACAGCATCATTCTAAGGCCAAACAAAGAACATCCAGGAGAGTGTTGATTCTCCTCTGAAGGAGAAGGGACACCTGCACACACCTTGCCAGGACCTGGGGGGAGTTTATGAGTGCCCTGGATGGACAGACTGAGTGGCCTGTGACTGAGGGAAAGGGAAAAAGCAAATTAGAGCTGCATTTGTAGTGCTGATGAGAAAATGTCACTGCAATTACAGGCAGACTTGGAGTTAACACTGCAGAAGGCTTTTCACTAAGTCCAGCCACCGCAGCTTATTAGCAAAATAAAGGAAGACAAAGGAACAGCCAAGGAGATGAGTCAAGTTCAGAATTATTTAGACTAAAATGACCAAGACAGAAGGAAGAAAATTAATATGCATCAGCAGCATCACAAAAAAGCAAGTTCTGCTGTAAATAAAGGTGTTCACGAACCATGCTGCAGTACTCAAAGTTCATTTCCTTCAAACATTCCTCCAGCAATGTCAGTTAGAATGAACACCCAGTCCAAACTGCTGTTTTCCAACACAGAAATTGCTCAGATGTGTGACAAAAAAAATTGTGATGCAGATAATTACATTTTTCTGTGAGTCTGTTTTTTTGCTGCCAGCTGAATAGGAATTTTTGGGGTTTTGTTCCAAGATCAGTATCAACAGCATGTGCAAAGTACATGTAAACACTTGCTGACTTGTTCTTCATAGCTTCCTAAAACACTCCTGTGGCTGTTAAATGCGGTGTATTTGTACTGTTAAACATTCCACCTGTATTGCTGCAGTGACAGAGAATTCCCTGGCACTCCAGGTGACAGGGCAAACCTGGGACATGGGGAGAGTCACACACATACCTGGAAAATGACGTTTATATAACGGACAGTTTGGTTATAACCACACTGAGCCTGCAGTGTTTTTAAGGAGTTTTACACAAGAACAAAGCAAACAGAGGTGGGATCACTTCCAGCAGGGAATGAAGTGTATGATGGTGTTCTCCAACCAGCAGGAAGGATAAGCTTGGGGTATTTTATCAACTTTTGAGTAGGAAAGTATCAGTTCAAAGCTACTGCACTGGGAAGCAAAGGACTGTAGGTTACCTCCAAATGGTCTATTCCTTCTTGTATAAAAACAGGTGCTTGATTTAATTTGGCTAAAAGAGTCAGGACAGGATCCCTGTGACAGCCTTTATCCAGTCTCCTCACCACCTGCCCTTCACTTGGAGGATCATAATCCTAGAACAAAGAAACAAAAAAAAATCCACATAATACATGATCCAAAACCGGTTTTTTGTAGGAATTTGAATCATTCTTACTTTAGTTCACAACTGAGCTTTTTTTAACAGTAAGTTTCCACACTGAAAAATTATGTCATGAAAATTCAAGCATTTAAAAATAAGCAAACAGATGACACACTGTTTTCTTCTTTTACCCACAGACATGCACAGTCTTTATTTGATACCAAAGACTGCAACACTTAAAGAGGAACAAGGTCCTCCAGGCCTCCAAAGATCAGGGAAGCAGTTAAATCCTCACATGTGCTGGTTGCCAGCAACAATCTGGCTGCACAGCTGCTCTCACCAGCAAGGAATCACCTTCCTCAACCAAACAGCCTCGTGTGAGGATGGAGAAACACTGGAAGGAGCTCCAATGCAGCTGACAAAGAGAGGGAAGAACATTTCAGCAGGCAGATGTTCCTCTGATGAAGAGAACTTTAATTGGGGTTCATCTGGATCAGAGTTTTAAGCCCAGAGTTTAAGAGAGGAGGTGAGGCAGACAGGAGGCACCTAAAGATCTGCCAGTTCAGGGCACTGTCTCAGGTGTGGTTGTTTTTGGGGTGTCCTGTGCAGAGCCAGAGCTGGACTTGATCATTCTTGTGAGTCCCTCCAACTCAGGGTGTTCTCTGATTCTGTGACTTGAATGAAATCATGGATCTTACATAGGAAGCTATGCACAGGTGCAGTGTGCCCAGGAATGTGCAGAAATGTGTAGGAAGGACAGGCCAGAAGAGGATTTCTGCTCTAGGACATTTATATTTGCCTTGTGGAACTTGGAAAGAACCTCTGGAGGTTGTCTAGCCAAATCCAGCTGCCCAAGGCAGCCCTTCTTCCAGTGTTTGGCCACTCCACAGTACAAACATCTTTCATGTTTAAACCAAATTTCCTGAATTTCAACCTGTTTCCACAGCCTCTTGTCTTCCATGGGCTCTGTCTGCCTTACTTCTTTCCACCACATTGGTAAGATCCCCCACAGCTTTCTCTTCTCCATATTCTCTCCTATCATTTATGTCATATCTGCATCCCACCAAGAGGCTTCAGACAGAGTCAGAAAGTCCAGGCCTTTGAGGAATACCAAAAGATAAAGGGAATGGAGAATACCTTGACATGGGAGGCTTCCAGAACCATGGACTACAGCAGACACTGGATAAGGAACTGTATGGATGTTTTAAGCAGCTTTAACTAACTCCAGCCTCAGCTAACCTACTTTAATAATTTAATCACATAAGCAATTAAAAGATGGCTCAAAGCTGCAACAGCTCAGAGCAGAGCAATGTTCTGTTCAAGATGCCTTAAAACTAGAAACAATAAAGAAATGTAAGTGCATAATAGCTCTCTCTCACCTACAGAAGCATATAAATCATCTGACTTTTTAAAATTAGTTTGTATAATGTGGTCTTTTTTCCTTTGGTGTCCTGAAATTCTAACACCCTTTGTGAGGGTGCAGTTTAAAACTGTGAATTTTAGAAGTTGGTGAGTGCAAATGTTTAAAGCACATCCAATTCAGCAGGATGGCCAAGGTGGAACCCACATCATCCCTGGTTCTTTATGAAACAGCTCCTTACCATTTCATTGGCATCTCGGAGAGTACTGGATAAGCTCTCAGCGACGTTTGGAAGAGACAATCCTCCTTCTGCTAAGGCTGAAAAATATTTTATGTTGCGACTATTAAAAACCATGCAAGTTACACGACAGAAAACCCAAGCCACGTTCTTTAATAAGTGCAACACTGTGCTTTCGTAAATTTGGAAATTCCTACTGCTGGGTGTCTATTATAAAGACATATTTTCGTATTTCTTTTCATACTTCTTACACTTTGCTTTCAATAACAACTTAGTACCACATGGTACTTGAGCAAGACAAGTCCCAATTATTTTCCAAGTTGATCTCATGACAAAAGAGCAGATTGGATCTTTTTTCTTTAATAAACAGCAGCGTTTTGTTCGGCGACAGGAAAAAGAACAACGAGGCCTTGTCAATCTTCCCGAACTGGAAGTTAACGCTTGCATTATAAGAATAAAAAATTAATTCAAATTCTAATTTCCACATTGGGTACCTCCTGCAGGCAGTGGCTGTCCATAGGTGAAGAGCACCTCCCCTTCTGAGAGGGGTCTGTCCGTGGTCTCAGTCTCTGTGGGGGTGAGGCTGCTCTCCTGCGTGGACACCCCGGAGCTGACCGTGGGCACGGGAGATGGGGCCTGGGCATTGCAGGGAAGGGGCTCCGAGGGCCTCACTGGCAGCTGCTGAGCAGGTGAAACCAAGGCCTCTGGCTCCTCATCGTTGGCCACTGACATCTCCCTGCAAGGCCAGAACAGGCACTGTGAATGCACCAAGACACACCCAACAGTGCAGACCAACATCTGAATTCAACACCAAAAAGAAACTGATTTTGAAGTGTTTTTTCCAGTGCAAGAGCACAGCATTTTACAGAATAGTTCAAGAGTTAACATGGTTAAATAATGTTATTTATGAGTTTCTAGTTGTAACTAAAAATTACCATGAGTATTCCCAAGGAAGTAATACAAAGCATAAAATGCTAATACACAATATTTCGTTGTTGTTATTGTTATTTCATTGTTATTATTATTGTCACTCTATGTGTTACTGGCAGGTGTAGCAGTACCAAGTTCATTAAGTACAGTGCTCAGCAGGGCGATGAATAAGGGCTGATAAATCCTGAGAAAGGCCCTGATTTCACATTTTTGTCTAAAATGCACTTCAAGCAATTTAAAAAAAATAAATACCCAATCCTGGCTTATCTTGAATGCCTCCTGATATATACATTAAGCATTTCTTTCTGCTGACCCATTGAGCATGTCTGTAGAAAGAATATACATATTTCACTTTTTAAGAAATGAGAAAACTGCAGCCTGTTGAACTCACACAGCCCTGGGACGGAACGGTTCTTCACTCGAAGGACTGGGCCTCTCTTCTTCCAGAGGAAGTTCTGCACCATCCCACGCGTTTGGAGGCTTTGGACTTTTCCTTTTTTCAGCTTGGGAGCCCCATTCTGAGGCAGGAGGGCTCGGTGTGGCTGCTGCGGGAGGTGTGGTGACAGGGGTGACCACAGGGGTGACAGCACGGCCTGTGGCAGCTGCAATCTCCACTCCTGCATGTGGGAAGCCAAATTTCAAATCAGAAAGGAAAACAGGAAGCGAATCTCAGAGAGAGTCGGTTCTACCAAGCACTTGCAGGTTTTGTGATACCTTTTGATAGTTACAAAGACTAGATTAAGAATAGCTTCTTTTAAGTACAGTGTTGGCACCTGAAGAAGTTGGAATAAAACCTCGATTTCTTCCTCAAGGGAGAGTGCTCTGCATTTTAAAAACCAAGTTGCTTTACTTGAAGAGAGTACATTTGATTTAATTAACATTAGAAACACAGGAAGGAGCAAAAGACATTTTTCTGATGTGAGAAATTGTGGAGGGCTTGGGAGGGGTGGAAATCACACAGACCATAGAAATGTGCATTAATTTTGAAAATAGAACTGTTACCAAATAAGAGATGTTTGCTTTCTATATAAATTAGCCCATAAATTTTTGTAGAACATGAGTTTCCACTTGAATTATAGCCTCAAGAATATTTATCCTGAGAGATAACACTTCTTTGAAGAAGAAAATTAAAGGCAGTAGATTAAAGCATATTTGCTGCTTCTAAACTTCAATTATTATTTTCAATACCTGTTTCTTTAGTTTTTTCACGTTCACGAACGTCGCCACTCATTTCTGTAGGAGATGGAGATGAATCTGGAGTTTTGACCTGAGGCAGTTCTTTTTCGGAAGGTGGCGTTGGTGGTGGGGTGGCCTGGGGTGTTGGCACTGGAGTAGGCACAGGAGCTTCCTGAGGGGAAGAAAAAATCATAACCACAGTGACTATCCCAGTGCAGAACTCCTGCCTTCCCAGTATCCCAGAGAGAGCTGAGGAGGAGAGGGAAAGGCAGCTCATCACACAACAGGAACAGCTGCTGCTTCATGGATACAACTCCTCTAGGAAGTTGCACCAAGACAAAATAAACTAAATTCAGTGAATTATGCATTCAAATTATTTAATTGAGCAATCATTATATATAGAACAGAACAGACTATTTCAGTTGGAAGAGACCTACAATCATCATCCAGTCCAACTGCCTGACCAACTCAGGGCTGACCAAAAGTTGAAATTTTTTGTTAAAGGCATTGTCCAAATGCTTCTGACAAGTTTGGGTTGCCAACCACCTCTCCAGGAAGCCTAATCCCATGTTTAACCACCTCTTGGTAAAGAAAAGCTTCCTAATGTCCAGTCTAAATACGAATTCCATGATTATATGAATTTTAATAAAGCACTTGAGATAATGTTAAGCAAGAAAATATTTCATGACATGGATAAAACTGAGTCAGTATGGTGATTTTATGGTAAGAAAAATCAGCTCAAGAGAAGATTACAAACAAAGCAATAACCAAGATGCAAAGCTCTAAGAGAAGCACAAACATAACTGTGATGCTCCTTAAAAAGTTGACAGCAATGGACATAAATCTGACAAGCCAGTATGGTGGCTGTTGTTTGGCCTGCTGTGGAGGAATATAATGGACCTTTGCAGGTTTTTTCCAGCCTTGTTCTCTGACATTTCATAAAGAAAACAAGGCAGTGAGGCTATAGGAAGACTTCCAGGCTGGTTTCTGAAGAGTGTGTCCTCAGGCTGATGGTTTTTATTAAAATCTCTCATGGGAAGCAGAACCTGCCAAGACATTTGGCAGCTCCCACCCAACCGTGTGACATCGTGAACACCGAAGAACTCAGTAACAGCTGAAATTCAGCTCTAGACAGGAAACTTCACAGGGGGAAGGGAGGAATCAAGAATGCATAAACTACATATTCAAAAATTTCTGCTATAAACTGAGTACAATTGGAAAAAGAAGAATACAAAAAACTCTGCTAGCTATCTTTTAACTTGTGCTATCATGCTACTAATGCAGAAAGACACTAAAAAAAACATAATTAGCTACCTGGGATTCCAATAAAAGCAGGAGAGAATCACTACTACAGCACAAGGCACTGTGGAAACCCCATCTTGCAGATCACATTATTATTAAAAATATCTATTAGCATTTTAGTGTTACCTGTGCTTGAAACCAATCTAAACTGGAAAACATCAAAGTGCTGCCCAACAGCAAGAGTCAAAAAATGGTCCACATATGGATGATTGCTTTATTTAGGCTAATCAAACAAAGGCCAAAGAGGACAAAACTAATCTCTTGAAGTGCAGAAATAAATACAGCAAGGAAAAACCCGACCATTTCAGCCAAAGGATATTTCAGTTTAAGCTGGTGCAGAAACAAAAGGGCACTCAGTAAACAGAGAGTGAACACTAGAAGAGGTTTCTGAGCACCAGAAGAACAAGCTGAGAGGAACATCAGGCCCTGCTCAAACTGCAGTGGAGTGGCAGAGAGGCAGGATGGCTGAGGTTCAGCCCTCAGCAGTGAAACCTTGACTTTTGCCCACAGAATCACCAATTTGTCCCTTGTCACCTTGGAGGAAGTGTTTCAGTCTAACTGCACTGCAGCACAACAGAGTGACAGATCCCACGTTCAACAAAGCCTCCCGTAGCTGGATTTCTGAGCACAGCGATTTCCACAAAGAAGGACATTACACAACACCAGATTGCAGCACAGTCATGTTGTTATCAAAAGAAGAGCCAGCTGTCATTTGATTATCAAAGGGAACACAGGAAATTATCCTGTATTACAGGAAGCTCTGCTAATCAATTAAGCATTTATTCAAAACTACTGAAGTCAAAACTCAGAAAGCATTAACAGTCATTTTAACAGATATTAAAGAATGGCTGCGAGCCCGTAAGACCAAAAATAATATTGCTCTCAGCTTCCATTTCTTCTTAGATGAGGAAATTGATTTCTTCAAATCTCATTTGTTTGCAAGGAAGCAGCATAACTATTTTTGGTTGGAAATAACACGAGTTATCTTTCAACAACATGAAATTAAGTCCTGAGTGCCTCAGAACTTCAGCAGGAAAGCTGCAGTCAGACTCTTACCATCACGGTGGCTGTGCTGGGAAGAACACTTGGATCGGGAACTGTTCTCTGAGCCTGCCTGTCACCCAGCATGGTTGCAATGGTCTCACTGAGAGCTTCGTTTACAAAGTGATTGATCATCTCTGAGTCCACAGGGACACCGGCATTGACAAAGAGCTGAAATCCTCCACCACCTGCGACTTCAACTGAAAATGAAGGAACGTGAAGCAAACAGCCAGGGCTCACTTCCTAAAATCCATGTACTGTACTGCAGCCACTCACTCTCTAGGAACTTTTAAACATTCCTTGGCAAAAGGTGATTTTTTTTTTGACCTTCCAGATACATAAGAGTAGAGAAACAAATCAGGACCATAAAAACAACAGCAAAGGGCAGTGACATCGCAGGAGAAATGCATTTCTCTCCATCCTCACCCATTTATAAGGGAAGTAATTTCTGACATATCTATTAACAAAAGAAAGGCAAACAAACATTACAGGCTTAGCAAAATGCCAAATGTGATTTAGATGGCCAATAACAGAAGGTGATTTGTACAGTGCTGCTATTCTGAGTCTTCTTTTTATTTTTTTTTAATTTTAGATAATTTATTTCAATGGCCTTGTAACAATTGCTCTGTCTCAACATAAATTCAGGTGTGCACTGCTGCTTTTTACAGTTTCACTGGTTCAGCATTATCCACCCTTAGGCTGAGGCAACAGCCACCTACACAGCTCGTTAAAATCAGCCAAAAATTGCGATAATCCATCTGCTGAGAACAATAATTCCAACTCACCAATGTCAGGGGTTACAACCTCATTGTCTTCACTCTCTGAGCTGCTAATGCTGGGCACTGTTTCTCTCTGAGCTGGGCACATCTCACTGATAATTTTGGCCATTATTTCTTGTTCCACCCTGGCAGAATAAAACCCATTTAAGTATCAGCAAACACCAAGACACCTAAAAGCACACAAAAGAGCATTCTTGACCTAAAATGCAAGGCAGCTCAAAGGAAAATGGATAAGGGAATGGAGGCAAGAGAAAAGGGAAGGATCATTAGGGAATCACTCCTTCTTCCATATATATTCTTTGCCACTCGGTTAAAGTGCAACTCACCAATTTATCAACTTGTTTTCTATAGTTTCCTTCCTTTGAATCAGTTCATCCAAAATATCAGCAGGCTGCTGAGGAGCAGAAGCCACTGGAGGAAACAAAGGACCATTGTACTGTGGCGAGGCAACTTTAAACTGGCCATTCAGCTCCAGAAGAGGCTCAAGGAATTCTGGAATTTCATCCCTCTCCTCTTCCTGATCCTAATAAATAAGCAGTAAATTAAGTTATGGCACATTTCTGGACGGCATTGTCATTGAGGTAGCTGTCAGGTTTTTTCTTTCAGAAACATTTTTGGGTGTATAACAGCACACAAACCACATTCTCCTCCTCAGTGTGTTGTAGTTAATTGATACAACTCTAAGCTTAGCAAATCATAAATCTGTAGAGGTTTAAAGCCATAGGAACTGCTCAGAAAAACATGATTTGGCTCATATTTCCTGCCTGTGCTGCACAGGGCAGGGAGCCAGTGGCAATGCTAATACTTGAAAAATTTACTTGTGACCTCCATCAGGTTTCTTTAATGTCACACCAGAAATGTTCCTCCTCTAAACAAAAAACTTTAGGAAACATTCTGCAGTTACTTGTTGGGTTAGGGGGTTTTTGTTTGTTTGGGTTGGGTTTTGGTGTTTTGGTTGGTTTTCTGAAAATAAATCAAACTTGTTCTTTAAAGTCTCCTGTCTCAAAAGACAAATTCACAAAAGTTAACGAGCATGTAGTCAATCAAAACTCTAATAAACTTGCCAGCCCTGAAAACTACACATTAATACTTTGCACATATGTCACACGTGTGTTTACACTTCCATTAACTTCAGCTGCTGAAAGTGAGAAGGTATTTCTGGGCAATAATTCACACAACCCTCACAGACATCTTGATTTTAATGTTCAAGTGCTATTTCTAAAAAGTTACAGAAGTGACTTGGTGTGTAAAAATGTTTGGGTTTTCCCAAAGATGCCCCCCTGCTTTTCCCTGGAGCACAAAGGCAGCAGCCAGTTCCAAGAAGCAGCCACTAACCCATCACACTGTAACGTCTCCTGATGAATGAGAACCTGCAGCCTCCACTTCCACTATTAAAAACAAATGTCTCTAATAGTAATGTGATTCTCTAAGAAGAAAATTTGGCATGCCAGAAAGGGATGAAGAGCTGAGCCCTGAATTACCAGTGAGAAACATGTGATGGTGCATAAAAGCTCACTGTAAATCCATATTTACTAAGATTAATCCCCAAAACAGTGAAAGGAGAAAAAAAATGTTCTTTTCTCTTACATAAATTAAACTTACTTTCAACCCATAAAATAAGAACACCCCATGCTATATGTTATCTATTGTGGCGGTGGTACGGAAAAAAACGAACAAATCACTGAAAAGAGAAAGAACAGAGAAAGGGGAAAAAAAAATTACATTTTCCTGTCTCCTTCCCCACCCCAGCATTAACACTTCTACCTTAACACATTTTAAAACTGCGAAGTCACAGAGGTCCCTGATGGGTATCACACAAAGAACTGCTGGGTCTTTCTGGATCTCTAAACAGTGATAACTCTTCTAAGAAGCAAGAAAACCAGAATTTGTATATTTGGGTGACAAACAAAGATTTTTAAACCATTCTAGGCATGGAAATGAGCAGTGAAGTTGAAGTCACAAGGCCCTGCAAGTTGAGCAGCAGTTCCTGCTGCTGGGATTTGTGTGTTCAGAACAATAATTCCTTCTGACAGCAAATGTAAAGATGTCTTTGTCCAGCATTTCATTATGCATTTTCTTCTGCCTGCATTACTCCATAAATTTTCTTTGATGTTGCCTATTTAATACCTCTGAAAGTATGCAAAATACAAACATCTGGATTAAATAAAGCAAGTACGTACAATACATCTTACATATATTTAGTAACTCTGACAAACTTCTGCAGTTCTACTGCATTTCTAAAATATTTTGTATTTTATAGCACACAAATCCATAATAATGCACAAAATTGTATTCATTTGGGGGTGATATATTATCTCTGATGAAATAAAAAAATAATGTAATAGTCAGTATTTAATTATACAGATTGAACTTGAACATACATCAACTTGTAGACCAATCTTGAATAATCTGCACTCAATTCTGCATTTTGGTTCCCTGGAGACTGCTGCAAACATCTATCACAACCCCCAATCAAAATATGGCATAAATTAGAAAGTCTTTCAGATATGATTGGAATATTAATCACTGTACTTTATTATAAAGTATCAAGCCAAAATTCTATTTCCCAAATTACATTCAGATAATTTAAAAAAAAAAGTTTGAAATGATTAGATGGTATAGATTAGTTTTGTTCCATTACCAAACAGGTCCAAGCAGAGCCTTTTATTAAAGCCTCCTGAAACTTAAGCCATGGATTTCTCCTTGATGGATTTCCAAAGCAATTCTCAGGAGTGAGGTCAGGCTGCATTGCAGGTGTCACCTGTGCGCTTTCGTCTGAAGAGTGAAGTGTAAAAATATCAATGTCCTGAGCAGGAGCATCAGTGGGAAATGAGGGTTGAGGAAAATTCATTTACTCTGAGCTCTGCAGGTTCTGTATTTTGTTGTGGCATTCAAATTGGAAACAAAAAATTCTGAGAAGAAACAACCCCACCTTGCAATCAGGGCATGTTCAGAGAGAGCAAAAAGTGCATTTAATCTGAAATGCCAGGAAGTTTGCTAAAGGAACTGCAGGATGTGGCTGCCTGTAAGAATTTGAGAGCAGACTCAATAAATCTGAGAGTCACTTGTGGGCTCATGTGAGCTGAGCCAGTTTCTCACTCTGGAATAATCACAGGATCACGGAATGGTTTGGGTGGGAAAGGACCTCCAAGACCATTTTGTTCCAACCCCTGCCATGGTCCGGACACTTCCACCAGACCAGGTTGCTCCAATCCCCATCCCATCTGGCCTGGAACACTTCCAGGGAAAAAAAAAACCCAAAAAACCAGAAAAAGGTAACAAAACAAAACAAACAAAAAAAAAGATATTTCACACAAATACTCATCCTGCTCAGTTCTAACAGAATTAAGCTTTCATAATAAAAGGGGAGTGGGAGGAAGACAACAAAAGCTATTTTTTTTGTATAGCATTTTATGCACATACTTTCATGACTCTGAAGACTCTTTTATAACAATAACTTTGCTTTCTTTTGATGTCTTAAATACCCCTGCCACTCCAGAGACTGATTTTATGCTTCCCCATTGTGTTTGCCTTGCACATTTTTAAGAATATTGTCTGTGTGGTCATAGGCCAAACATATGTTTCACTTGGAACGTTTTTGGTATTGTGGTTAAAATATATCCCATTGCCAAAACTAAAAGATAAAAGCTATCCAGGAAAAAAAAAAAAAATGAAAACAGAAAAGATGAATAACTATTATTCACATAATAAAAATTTAACATTGCAGCATTTTTTGATAGTTCCTAAAATGATTTCTTTAAAGCTTTTTTTCCTTGTGCTAACAGAAGAACAATGTCCACAGAGATTTAACTCCTCCCCTCCCGGAACATAAGGTAATTTTGAAACTATAAATGAATAAAGCATTTGCACACTTTTGATAGACAAACCATCAAATCAGGGCTGTTTTAATGAACTGACAATGTTAAATGATTAGCTTATATTAAAAATAAATCTACCTGTAAGCTCTTGGGCTAATATTCAATGTACACTCTAATCCTGGGATCAGGAACACATAGAAGAGGCAAAAAGAATGAATTTTGGGGTAAATTTTGATTAAGTTTTGTTCAGTGAAGTGAAATACAGGCTGGTTCACCAACTCTGAGTGTTCCTCAGGACCCCACAGACGAGAGCTCAGCTAAACAAAGAAAGGATTTGCTTCCTGAAAAAATTGAACTGTGAAAGAGTATCTCAAATAAACCTGTGTTACCATAAACCAGAAACAACTACACTGTCAAGAATTTCTTCTCAAGATCTAATTCTAACCCTGCTCTCTGGCAGTTTGAAGCCATTCCCTGTGTCCTGTCACTCCATCCCCTGTCCCAAGTCCCTTTCCAGCTCTCTTGGAGCCCCTGTAGGCACTGGAAGGGGTTCCAAGGTCTCCCCAGAACCTTCTCCTCTCCAGGATGAAGAACCCCAGCTCTTTCAGCCTGTCACTACATTCATTACGTGCAGAGTTTTAAACTGTAAAATCTAAGTGCTATAATCACTGCTGATTTTAGAGAACTACTTGTATGTCTAGTGGATCCTAACATATCCAAATAAAAGCTAATTTTAGCTTTTTACTCTAATTTTTCAAAAGCTTCTCTACTCACCAATACACAGTAATTTCTAACATCCTCTACAGCACTATAAACAGTTCAGTATTGCTCACAAAGTGTACTGCTAAAGCTGCTAGGAAAGCAAAATAGTTTCTTTCCATTGTGTTTCTAGTTTTGAGAATATAAAACAAATATAAAAATGATTAGAAGGAAGGGACACCTTTGCAATGGGATTACCTGAATGACATCAGTAACATCAACGAAATTAGTTCCTGGAAACTTTGTGTCTTCCTCTTCACTGTGTGTTTCTTCTGGAGCCTTACAAAGATAAATTGCACTTGTTAGGTATTTCGTCTTGAGGGGGTGGAAATGCATTAGCAGAAAACCTCCATGGCAAGAATGGAATTAAATCACACCTTCCACTATCCCAGGTTGCTCCGAGCCCTGTCCAACCTGGCCTGGAACACTGCCAGGGATGGGGCAGCCACAGCTTCTCTGGGCACCCTGTGCCAGGGCCTCACCAGCCTCACAGCCAGGAATTTCTTCCTGATATCCAATCTAAACCAACTCTCTGTCAGCTTGAAACCATTCTCCCTTGTCCTCACTCTTGTAAACAGTCTCTGTCTTGTAGGGTCCCTCCAGGTACTGGAAAGCTGCAGTCACCCCAAAGCCTTCTCTTCTCCAGGCTGAACAATCCCAATTCTCTCACGCTGGTGAGAGGTGCTCCATCCCTCTGATCAACTTGCTGGGATGGAGCAATAGAATTTCAAACACAAATCACTATTTTAGTCCCCAATCTCTGTTTTACTCAGTGAATACCTTGATCACAGGAGGACATAACTCATGAAGCCAGGAAAATAAAATGTACAATAACCACACAAAAATATTCAGCGCCTCACCAAGCCTTCACACAGTCTGTCCTCACCCTTAGAGCTGCACAAAAACCTTCCTTGCTGCTCAGATCGAGATTAAAAACATTTCTGAAAAGTTTAATGGAAAGAGAACGGAGTGGCCACTCCGACACCACAGGATGCCAGGGCCCAGGCTGTGCCCACCCCACTGACCACTGACCACTCCAGAGCAGCCAAGCAGCAGAGGGAGGGCTGAGGAACATCCTCAGAACACTGAGGCCAGTGAAAACAAGACAGGCATGGGCCAACAGGGATTAGAATTCGTTACAGGACACAGGAACACTGTTTTTCTCAGAGTTCTACCATGGTGATCATTTAATCTTGGCAGAACAGCATCTTTCTACAATTTTTCATTTTCTTAAGCAAATATCTTATACTATAAATTCTTTAGAATAATTACTCCATTTTTCCTAGAACTGTCTCTGACTAAAAAGGACAATGAGAACCTTGCAGCAGTTTAACATATTTTCTTTTAGAACAAATTTGAATTCTCAGACAATCAGTACCTGTATTACAGCATTGACAGGAGGGAGCAGAGGCTCGGAGCCTGGAGGAACGTCACTCACACTCCCACTGGCACTTGAAACACTGTCAATATCAACATTTGGTAACACCTAGGACAGAAAAAAAAAAAAAAGCATCAATATAAGAATCTGTGTATCAGCTTGGCTATTTTCATTGAACTTTTTAGACTTTTTCTTCCACTTGCTTCTGAGCCACTAAAATTCAGTGCTCTCCTTTTCTCATGCCTGTATCTGGTATCAGCTTGGTTCCGAAAATCAAAATACTGCAATGTCAAAAACTAACACCAGAAACAGTCACCTCTTCTCTTGCAGTAGCTGATTTCTCCTGTCCTCTAAATCCCTGACACTTTGTCTGGCATGGAAGAGAAGGTGAGTGTACCTGCAATAATTACCTCTAATATCATTAGAGCAGAGCTGTGTTTTACTGGCAATTAGTTTAGAAGATTACAATACAGTTTGTAATAAAGGCATTTCCATTACAGCATCAAAATGTGCTGTATTCCTGCTAAGAACAAAGATTTCAATGCTTGCTAAATTCCTCAGGGAAAGGAAAAATCACCTCAAATATTTAAGAACTGGGTGAAGTAACAGCAAAATGCAGGTGGGTGGAATAAAGTGCCACAGCAAGGGAACAAAGCACAGAACACTCTACCTGTGCTCAGCTCTGAGTTCCACGAATCACTCGTGTCTGGAAGGTGTGTGGGGGAGCGTGTGCAGTCTCAACAACCTCAATCCAAAATAATGAACATGTAAGAAACATTCACTTCCCTGACAACAAACCCATGTAAAAAATGAAAACAGCAAACCCCAACCCACGAGGTAAGGACTGCAAGGGTTGATTAAGCAGGAGTGAAACCCTTGGGTTGACAATCATGCTTGAAAGAGAAATCTTAAAGGCCAAAGCAATCATCCAAGAAAACTGACATTTATATTTATACTTCTTTTATTCCAAGTTTGTTCTGGCTCAAAAATCTCATTAAAAAAAAAAAGAAAATGGGACATAGCTCTATTTTACAAATGCGCTGCATAGGTGACTTAGGGAAGAAATAGTTTTCTATTTTGGTCAAGTAATAAAGATAATTGTTAAAATGTGAACAAATATATTACTATAGCATGAGAACTGCTTGGTCCCTCCATTCTGTGTTTTTCTAATTATCACTGAAAACCATCTACTGATGTCCAAGTGTTACTGATGGATCAGACTGCCTTTAGTTAGCCCTCATTAAAATAAATAATCATCACTGTTGACATGTACCTGCACAGAGAGCTGAGGTGGGTCCTTTTTCTCGGATCTCATCTCTATCACAGCTATGTTTGGTTTCTTTACCTCCACGGGAGGCTTTGGTGGCACTTGGGGAAGGGAGGTTGTCACTGTGACAGGGCGTGGTTTGCCTGTGACTATTCCAGCAGGCTGCAGTAATGTGCTGCTGCTCTGGGTTTGACCTAAAGACAGTTGAAAACCAACGAAAAACTCTTATCTCCATCTCCAAAGCCAGTAAATTAATAAATTAATTAAAAGTATATTCTGTGTGTTTCGAGATTCTGTGCGCAATTACAGACCAATTAAAAAGCCCCCTATTAACATTAGCTAAACCATGGTAATTCACCAGCTAATTTTAGGGCTTTCCCAGCAGAAATTGTCAACTCAACAGTACTTTTTAAAAAAATTATTCACTTTTCTTGACTCTGGTGACACCTACTGCTGAAAACAAGAATTGTGTTTGCCATTCAAAAACTACAGCCCATGCTCACATTCTTTTAATCAGACCCAAAGTACTATTACACTTAGTCTAACAACCCACACATTTTTGTCTGAGACAGCCCTTAAAAAAAATTAATGACCTTATTTCAATGCCTATATAATACTAACCCTTCTCAAAACAAGCCCTACATAAAGGTTCTATTGAAGGTCCAAAAATACGGAAGTCATGACAAGGAATTCAGTGTGCTTGGCACAGTCCTGCTGGAATTGTGGGGCTGAAGTCATTGCAAATGTTGAATCCAAGGGTGAGGGATTCAGCTCCTGCTTACGTGAGTACCAAGCTGAGAGCAGGAACATGACCCCTAAAACCAAAGTGTACCAAAAAAGGGACAGCTGAGCAAGTAATTGCTCTGTCAGGGTGTCACCAGACATCCAGCATGAAGGATGAGGCAAACCAGAACATTTTCAGCTGATCCCCCAGAGTTCCTGTGAGAAGGGCAGGTGCAAATCTCATGGTATTGTTTAGATTTGATGGGACCTTAGAGATCATCTCATCCCAACCCCCAAACTGCTGACTTCAGAGGATAAAAACTGGATTTCCGTGCAGTAGCAGCCATTAACATGCACACAGTGTTCTCCAGGTTATTTGCTCCTACCTAGTGGGATAGCCACGGGAATGAGGTGCCCTTCCAGGGGACCAGAGGCAGCAGGGCCACCTTGGCTGGGGCTGAAGAGGAAGCGGTTCTGCTGCTCAAGGGCATACACAGGGTGCTTCATCCTGGGGCTGCTGATGACCTTCTGTGTGTGAGAGCAGGTCTGGGTCTTTGCTGACTTCACCTTTGTACCTGGAACAGGAGCAGATGAGCTGCAGGTCACAATGCATGTACAAACCCAGGGACATCACTCTACTGATCCAAGCCTTCCTACTGAATCAATTATAAATTTTTGCTGTGGGATGGAGGGAATGAGGGAGGGAGTCCCAAAGGGCAGAACCTAAAAGTGCTAAGGTAGATGTCTCAGTATTGGCAGCAATGAAGGCGTTAAAATTGCAATTTTTAAATTTAATCTAGCAGAGAAGGCCACAGAAACATGAAAAGGACCGAAGGACAGTAGTAAGCTGGAATGAAATGTGTGATTTAGCAGCTAGAAGAAATTCCTACTTTAGGTTTGAAATGCAGCCACAAAACTGACAGGGACTCAGAGGAACAGGTATAATCCATAAATTCCTGGTTTAACAACTCACTGCTACTGCAAAATCAAGCCGTAGCTAACATCCAGAAGTCCTGACCTCCATCATCAAGGAAACACTGATTTTTTGGTCCAATTTTTCAAGTGTTTAGTAAACAGCCAGCCAGAAGTAATTTTTATGTAAAACTGTCTTAAGCATAGAGCAGAGGAGAGCATTTATTGCAATGTGCATTTCTCACTATACAGTCCTGCAAGGTCTAATTCAACTTACAGCAAACAATGGATATTATTAAGGGAATTATTAACTTTAATCTAAATGGATAAAACTGCTTGAAAATTCCCCCCCTCCCCCAAAAGGTGTCAGCAATTGTCAATCAGGCAGAAGTGCTTCTGCTGTTATTTTGTAGGTGTTAGGATAATGAATCTGGAAAGAATCACGCTGGTAACCAACTCCATACCTTTATTACAGCCAAAAAAATGTCATCTCACTCCTCTGTGGTTTCCAATAATCACCTCCCTGTACTTGCAGCCAGTTAACACGTGGCAACAAACACTTTTTAGCTCTGCTCACATTTAACAGCCTCCTGATTAATTGAAGAATGAAAGTCAAGGATTATAAAATATAGGGATAAGGAAGATTGATAACGTGACTTTTGTTAGATGCAGACAAGCAAGGAAGGCAATTCACTTACAAAGTGGTGTTTTTGTACAGACAGATTATGGGTTGTAAGCCTGGAAAGAAGAACAAGTCATAAGTCCTCAGTGAGAAAACACAGGTCAGAGAGAAGCATCCCTAGAAAAGGGTTTATGGTCAGGTTGGATAAGCAATGGAATGAGAAATCACAACACAATGCCCTGGTCAGCGGGATAAATGCAACCCCCAGCTGCCTCAACAGGATGTCTGAGATGGAGCAGGAGACTTCCATGGATGAGTACACCGCCTTCAGCACTAACTCTGTATCTCTGCAAATATTAAAACAGATTGGACATCAAGAGGCATTTTTCATTTTTTAAGGAAAAATCACCCGAAAACTGAAGTAGCTGTAAACTGAAGCCAAAGCCTCACTACAAATCAGATGATAAATCTGCAGTGCCTGTTTGCTTTTGAAGCACGAGGTATTTTGCCATGGGAAGAAGCGGAGTTTCTGCTGCCTTTAAATGATGAGCTCGTGCCTTTCTGCGAAGCACAGGTTAGCCAGAAAAACTGTCCTGCAGTCAGACAAATTACTGTGGCATAAATAGATGCAGTTCAGAGGCTTGTGACTTAGCAGAGGTCATACTACAAGATCTAACAGTCCCCCTTGGCCTTGAACTTTTGAGTAAAAGCAGGGATTGGCAGCGTATCTGTAATGCTGCCAACTTGTAAAAACAAGGTTCTCACAGTGAGAATGATTAAGTACTGCATACACACAGCACCTCATTTTAATTGCTTTCAACTTTTCATTTCTCCCTGAAAAGTTTATTTGCACTGGGCAGAAACTAGACATTTAATTAAACTTAGCTTTAAAAAACCAGTGTTTTACATGTATTTATCAGTTCACATTATGCAAGAAAACAACTCCAGCCTTTTTTTTTAGAAATGATCTCTTACTCATAAAAGTGTTAGTTGAATTTTTTTTCCTAACTTCCCATAAGAAACCGAGCATTAGTCACCATAGTTTATTTGCAAAGAAAATGGTTGAGAGTTACAGAACGCCTGAAAAGAGACTCTCCAGATGGCCATTTCAGTCTTAAATAAACATCCTTATTCGAACACTAATTTAAAACAAGCTCAGCGGACTGCTCTAACGAAATAGTCATTTAACAGGTCTGGATTTTTCAACCAATCGAACCCAAGGCCAAAGACTTCCAATAATTTTGAAGCCTCCACCACCTGGTACACCAAGGGAAGGGAATCTGTGGGTGCAGATCCATGAAGGGAAGAACTCACCATGCCTAATGGGAAAGAGAGCTGTTTATTCCCTTCTTTTTTTTTTTTTTTTCTTAGGAACCTTATGCTTTGAAGTGCTCATTTAACCTTGCTGAATTTTATTTACACTCCTACTACAGAGGAGCACAGATCTGTTCCTAATTTTATTATTTATACTTTCCTTTGCCATAACAGGACCTTCCACAAGAGCAGCCCCTAAAATCATTGAACTGTTTTGTGTTCATGAGACCCACGTGAAACACCACGGATTATTTTTCCATTTTATTGGCAAGATGTAGGAAAGGACAAATAGGAAGAAGTTTGACCAAGAGGCTTACCAAGAGGCAAAGATAAATAATGCCAGTATCAAACAAAGGCTGAGCTCAGTTAAAATCAGAAAACTTGGGAATAGGACACACTCACTGGAGTGCTGCTCCTTTGCATAACCTGCAAAAAATTCCATTCTACCATTAGAAAAGAATACAAGGGGGTGTCCTATTTTCTTTACTGTCAGGATAGAGACAAAACCGTAACTTCCCACAACTGCAGCCTGATGTTATATAGAGAAACCAGTTTTAAGGTGGCTTTACTGCTGCAAAAACACGTTTTGCTGTGCTGCTGCAGCGTGACTTAATGGCTTGGAAGGGAATCACTCTGGGAAAAGGCTATCCAGAGTTCACTCTGTGTGCCAGCAAAGAGCTTTTGAGCTGTTTGTCACACGCAGGAGTTCTGGAAGGTTGAAGGCAGCATCGATCCAGTGCAGTTTTCCCTTTCATTTCTATTTCCTCCAACAGGAAAAAGCTGAAAGCACAGGAGCAGCCCCTTACAGCTGCACCTTCCCCTTTCACTACTGAATCCAACTGGTGGTTTCAAATGATCAAATGACCTATTTGTTATAATTAGATTGGGGAGGGGGGCACTCTTCCTGCCACTTTACAAGATATTGTTTCTGCAATGATGAAATTGGCCTCCCTGGAAAGGTTATGACCTTCTATAAAGGACAAGAGCTCAATAAATAGAGAAGAAAATTCATTTAGGACTCAGCAAAAGCAGAACTGCTGATTAAATATTTTTAAAGAGGTGCCTGTCCTTAATCCAAATCTTAGTGGTCACTGTATCACTGTTATTACTACCCTAAGTGCTTATGAGCATACATTTCATCCAAACAAATCTGTACAGAATAAATTAAATTATAGGGGTGCAGCACAGCCAGGAGTCAAGAAGAGTGAGGTATCATGCTTCAAATGAGTATACCAGAGGATACCAGCACACCATTTTTCACTTAAAAAACAAACAAAAAAAGACATTCAAGAGTGGGCAGGTAAAATATCTAATTCACGAGGCTGGCAGTTTTCACGTAACAAGGTCTCACCTTTTAAAAAATGGTGAGTTTGGAAAAGTTCTCTAGGTTTTTGCCAGGACTGTAACCCACTTTTTCCAGGAGGGTAATGAGAATTGTGAATACCTTCTACCAATAACACTTCTTCTTTCTGGATCACAGCTGGGCTCCAGAGCTCAGGTGAGGAAAGGGCCATAAAGGCAATGTCAGGTCAAACAGGAGATTCTTGTGCTGTTTTGAGGATTTGCCACTGTGGATGTACACAGAAACCACAGAGCCACAAAAGGGTTTGGGTTGGAAAGAACCTTCAGGTTCAGCCAGTTCCAACCCCCTGCCCTGCGCAAGGACACCTTCCACTAGACCAGGTTATTCAATAATATTAAAATAACAATAGTAATGATGTAAAAAAGGCCCAACCTCAAACCCCAGCAGTGCTTTTCTTCAGAGATATAGATGTGTTTTACACCATCTATTGCAATGGCCTAAAAACATGATTTCACCAAGTGCCTGGCTGCCTTCTGCTGTTAATCTCTCGTATTTCACATGGAATATAATGTTTTGACAGCTGCAATAAAAAGCCAGGCAGCATTTTTAAACACGACATTTGAGACTGCATCAAGTATATTTTCCCTGCATGGGTAACAACAGCCCAAGTGCAGGAAGCGTGGAGGGAGCCAGTTGATGTTTTTCCATGGATGCACAACCTATTAACCCCTTTGTGCCCACCATCATTTTAACCACCTCTCACACCTAAGCCTCTCTCCCATCTCCACACTCTCCCTTCTTCATTATCTTTTCTCACATCATTTGCTCACTCTCTCCCCAGTAAAATGATCCACACTGCTTTTTCTGATATAACAGTTGCAGAATAATCTTAGTTTCTGTATTAAGAATCAGGTAAGCTTTGAAAAGATAACAAGAAAATAAAACAGATCCACTTAAAACATTACTGTCCACTAATGCTAGATGAAGTTTATCTACACTGACGTATGTCAGCTATCATATGGTCTCCTTTTTTAGTTATTTTTACACATTTTTAATAGGTTAGAAGATTAGGACTTTCTTATCCTAACACTTTGCCTACACAACTAACGAATAGAATTCATTATTATCAACTAATAACCTTTATCAATTAAATAACCTTACCAAGCTATCACAGAAAGGAATTATACTCTGCTTATATCTCTAACTGGATGAAGAAAAAGGAGTTACTTGCACTTAGTGAACTTAACCAATGGTTCTGATTACATCTTTCAGTGTTTTCAAGCTAAGGGATGTCATCTTCATGCCTATAGATTTAATTTTTCTTATTTCTGTTAATGCATTAGAAATGGGAAATTAAATATCAGATTTCCTACATTTTTCAAATCTCAGTACATTTCTGGACTCTGAATGAATTAAGTATTTAAATGAAATGACTGGGTAAATATAACACAAACAAAAATGTGTGTCCCAGTGACCTTTATCAAAAATTGAGTTAATTTTTCAACACACTCAGCTTTCAGATGTGATTACTTGTAGCAATTCAGCTCTTCAAGCCTTGGACAACAATAAATCCATACTAATACATTTATCTGATTTAGAAATAAGTATTTATTTGACAATCTAAAATAAATGAGAGACACATTAAGCAAAGTTTAAAAACTTTAGTTTCGAAAAGAGGATCTGAAATAGAAATAGTTTATTTCAGGACCTACAATAACCACGTAGTCCAACTGCCTGACCACTTCAGGGCTGACCAAAAGTTAAATAAAGGGCATTTTCCAAATGCATCTTAAGCCCTGGCAAGCCTGAGGCAGTGGCCACCTCTCTGAAAAGCCACTGCAGCTGCTTAAGCTTTATACTGAAGAGCAGATCACAATTAACAGATTCATTTTCACAAGGAATTCCTGGTAGAAAAACTGGGAAGGAACACCTTGTTCCCATCAAAGGATTACTCACCTCTAACAGTCTCTATCAGCTTGGGTCTGGACAATTTAGGTTTGGGAGAGGGAGAGTTGAATCTCAGGTAGGGCCCTTTCTTAAGCGTGCTGCGGTGGCCGTGGTAAATGGGTTTCCCATAAACTTGGGACAGATAAGCTTCATTCTGGACCAGTGCAGTTCCACCTACAGGTCCCTGATGGACACCAAGCAGAAAAAAAAAATAGTTTACAATTCTTCATTTATGTAAACTGGGACAGGACAGAACTATCCCTTTCATTTCAAACCTGCACACAGAATTTTTCACATCAAACCTGCACAGCTGTTACCAGAAAAGAAACCAACTGCTCAGGAACTCACATCTGCCCTTCTTTCTCTGCTCTGCAAATTTTCAGAAAAGTAAGTTCTAAACCTCTGTTTCCTCGTGTTATCTTCCACCTGCTTCTGCAATGGTTTAGCTGCAGAGAAAGGCTTCTTTGTCAAGCATCCTTGGATGTTCTGAGTTCTCTCTTTAATTTCTTTCTTGGTCTTCACAGCCCCGAGGTTTTGGGCTCTCTTCCTCCATGGGGCTTTTTGATCATATTTCCCTTGCTCTGACTCATTTCTTGCCATTTCAGCCTAAATATGAAACATAAACGTAATAAATGGAGATTTTTATCTTCAAGGCTATCAGCAGAGTGTGTGGATAACTTTGAAGCTCTGAGAAACGGCCTGGTTTTCATGTTAGCCAGCAACTGAGACCAGGGATTTTCATTAAGCAACTACAGTTTTAAAACAGAGGTAAATACTTTATTATAGCTCGCTGCATGTTAGCAATAAGAGGCAGCTTTCCCATGTTTTCAAGGGGTGAGTAAATCACTTTACTGTCTACAGGAAAAACAAGCCAAGGTGGAAAAATGTCACACAAAAATCTGAACTCCTTTTTCCAGCCCTACCTGGATTTCCTCACTGATTGCATTGATCCACTCATCCACAGTCCTCCGGATACGAATCTCTTCCAAGACATCTCTGAAACAGAAGAACGAACTATTTTAGGTCAGTGCTTCTCAAATGGCACAGATTTGTGTCTGGGAAAGCAGTGACCTACAAATGCTCTAAAAAGAGAAGCCCAGAACACAGATTCTGCTCCTCTGCACTCCCCAGAAGGCACCAAGCAAAGCCCAGCCCCAAATCTGTTCTTACAGGATGCCACCTGCAAACCCCATGCCCTGCTGACATTATCACCAATATTCTGGGAATAACAGGCAGCCATGTGCCACTTCCTACTTCGATCACAACTGAAACAACAAGAAAATAAAAGTACTCCAACTTAAAAACCAAAAAAAAGCAGATGACAAATTACTACATCCTCTAAGAGATAATGAGAACAGGTATCATGCATGCAAAAAAATCTTTATATAGGTAGAGCTAGTTTCCACAGGAAAATGCAAGCTTAGGTTGTATTTTAATAGAAATTTTCTATTATGATTCAAGCAGGAGTATTTAACACAACTAACGAAGCAAAAGTTCAAAAGCCAAAGATCTGTTGTGAGGTGATTAAATTCTGTAAATTTACAGGCTTATGAAGCCTCTTCTGCTCTGAATAATTAAATTACTCTTTAATTTTCTTTTTAATGCAAGTTTGCATGGAAACAGCTAAATGTCCTGGCAGCAGAGCAGTTTGTCCAGCTGCTAAAGCCTCAGAATTCAGGTTTAGCAGGAGGTAACAGGCGCTTGGCAAAAATTCAGTTCACGCCACAAGGGTTGAAAACCATCCGAATTTCAAGCATCAGGCAATGATTGCTCAAAAGAGTCAATAAATCCTTTTTGCAGGGAAGAGCCCCAGTTCTTCAATGCACAGATTTGGAAACATGAATCTCACAAAGCACCGAATTGCAGGGTCTGACCTGTTTGCAGTCAAGGAGTTAGTGACAGCATACATGGCATCTCCATCTTTCGCTTGAGTAACGGCTTCCAGATTCTCCTCAAGGACTTTTTTATTGTTCTGAACGCCTCTCAAGATCCTTTCAGCATCCCTCAGTATAGACTTTGGCACTTTGACATTTTGAAGGATGGATGGTTTGTTGAGCGGATGATGTTCAGGAGGATCAGGTGCAACAGGAGCATCTTTGGACTAAAATTGAAACAGAAGCTCTAGCTTTTAATCAGCAGCTGTAATTGCCTATTAATCTGTTCTCTCACATCAATTGCACCATATGAAACACTGCCCGTGTGCACCATCAGCAACTTCAGCTACTCAAGAACGTTCATTAGGTTGCAAATATATTTAGGGAAGTGAAAGACATCCAAAAGATCTCAAATGGAAAGTGATGTGGAGTATGAGAGGCAATGCTAATGAGGCTAATAAGCATGTGAAAAGATGGCAATTAGATACATGAAGCATCACAAGCAAATCTCTCCATGTAACAGTAATTAAATATAATTAAAAGCCTAATAAAAACCCCAGTCCTCTAAATATATGCACTTGTTTGGCATCAATCTACCCCAAGAAACACCAAGCAATACTTGTAAGTTTTAACAAGATAAATCCCTCAGCAGCCCCTTGATCCTCTCCCACTTTTGCTCATTTTCACTTTTCAGAAGGAACAATGAAGCCTCTCACTTTGCAGAACCCTTTTACAGAGATAAAAATCGAGCATAAATTAGCTGCTAAGTACAAAAGAAAGGGACACAAACACAGGAAACAAGTTCTCACATTCATTCTCACACTCCCCTGGAAAAACCCAAAGGTTCATGAAAACTTCATTTAACAATAAAAAAAATTTAAAGTGATAAATGTACATTATAAATAAAAAGAAACTTCAAAACCAAAATACTTAAACTTGAATAGACTCTGAAAGCATCAAAAGGATGAACAGAAAAAAAAATCTCACTGATCACAACTCAGTTTTGGTTTTAAGGCTTCTCTCTTGTCAAATCAGAATGAAACACAAGTTTATGTAAGGACTGCCACAATGGACATAACAAAACAGGAATCAACACACTGACCCCATGGTCTTGGCCTGGTGAGAAAAGGACAATATACCAAATTATTTATCAATTTTATATAGGCTTTCCTTTTAAAATGAAACTTTTTGACAAATACTAACCCAGTAAGACAGGTAAAATCTGTGAGAAAAGGTAGGAAAAACAGATACATGATCAGTTGTAAAACGATGTAGAGTTGCTAGTGAGAGCCAGATGATGAAATGGTAACTGGATCTGTTAAATCTGTAAAATCTGCTAGCAGCAGCCCACACTGTGCCAGCCTGAGACAGCAGCTCCTGCCTGACATTAGCCCCTCAAGGGATTTACCAGGACTGAACAAGACAAGAGGAATGTAATCTGAACAAGAGCAACCCTTTAACAAACTCACAGCTGTGCAACAGGCGACTTCCATTGATATTTTATTGCAAACACCTTCAAAACTGCTGCAGCATTACAGGATTTAAAAAACAGCCCAAAAAACCATAAAAGAAACACAAATAAAAATGTCAAGGTATACCTTAATAAGATCATCCGTGTCAGATTTCCATGAACTTGCTCCCTAAAAAGACAGAAGAAGAGCTGTTGAAACTTTAAGGTAAAATCCAAAGGAGATATTAGATCAGCTTCACCGGCCACGATGAATCCTCCGGATCTCCAACCCCTCACTGCTCCCTTCCGCTGGGTTAGAGCACCACCTTCTGTCCTCAGCCAATTCCGACCTTGCTTTGTGACAGAGCTGGTTTATCATTTATTCAAACACGTATTATCTCACTCCACAATCTCTCAGTGATGAGGAGTCAGGAGCTAAGTATCTGCTTGACCCAGCTCTCCATTTGCTAAGTCATCATCTCTGTCTTCCCAGTGACCTTTTCCATAAGAGAGATTTCAAACCATTTCTGTAACTGGGTCTTTCTCCCATTCCCTCTCCCAGCTCGTCTTGTTCTGTACTAAGATGTGTTATTTAAGTTTTTAGCAACAGTGCTAAGAAAATATTCCATTCCTAGTAAGAACACTTAAATGTACAACCCACTAAATGTTCCAAAATAAATAAAAAATGCCTCAGCTGTGCCTTAGATGTGACAGATGAAGCTGCATTTTCTAAAGATACAGCAACAAAAACCAGACAGGTGATACAAAGTACTTCTTAGGGAAACATGCATGCTGAAACCTTCAACCACAGAAATGAGCCAGCAGAATCAAAGCTATTACATTTCAAGCCAATTCACAGAGGTGAATTTTCAAGTTTTTTCTTCTTTCTCACTGTGTGTAATTACAAGGACAGAGAGGACCACAGCAGACAGGTGGAACCAGGAATGGAACCAGGTTAAGAGATAAAAGCCTCAGTTGTCAAAAGCTCCATGTTGCCAGCACAGAAGCAGATCTTGTACCCCAAAGGTGCAAAATCATTAGCACAAGAAACAGCACAAGGATTCTATGCCAGACAATTCCTTCAAAACATCACTCAATACAAAAAGAAGTAGCAAAATGAGGAAGAAAGTGCTTCAGTCACCCCTAAAGCTGACTGGAGATAAATGGAACATTGCTCTTTCCCAAATGGGAAAATTATATCAGCTCTGCAGAGGACAGGCACTGAAAATACCCAAAACCTTAAAACAAACACATAAACAAACTTCTTCTTTTCTCTTTCTGTCTTTCTTTCATCTGTTTTATGTCTGGCAGTCAGAGTCCATCGCACACTCAGAGAATTACTGAGGATCAAAGCTCTTCCACACAGAGGCTCCAATATTTCAAGGAATTGTAAACAAATGTGGATGTTTTTACAGGTGTACAAGTGAGACCAACACTTTTACTGATACAAGACCCCTGTTTTTCTCCACAATTTTTACTCCCCTTATTCAAACCCCTGGTCATTCTGATCACGTTGACTTTACCTGCAGAATGTCGTGCATTTCTCTTCTCAGCTTGCGAAGATCCTGAAGCAAATCATCTGCTTTTTGCACTGTTTGCTCAATGGAATTGTAGCTTTCAAAAGCAGGGGTTGAGTCTGCAGGCAAAGCATTGTGCCTGAGGGGAGAAACACTCCTGGTTACACCTCCCATGGCTCCTCAGGTGGCCCAAGAAAGCACTCGACTGTGAAAGCAAGCAGGAATTTACAGTGCAGGTACCAAACCTTTCGATAAAGTGGAACTTGCTTTGGCACCTGAAGTTACACAGAGGTTATTGGGTTTTCTCTGTTTAACACTTAACACTTTGAGCTGTATCCTTTTATTTTCAATAGTGAAATTACATCTAATAGAGCAGCATTTAAACTTTGGATAAGTTTCCATTTGAAGCAATTAACATTTTTGTGCACACTGTTTTAAGTTAGACAGCATGTATGTAGCAGTTTCTCACTGTATGAGTGAAATTATAACACTGCATTATTGCCTGGGGGAAATATGCTTCAGACTGCATGGCTGGGAACACTTCTTCACCCACTCTAAAGCTCAGGAATTGTTAGGTGGATGCTGCTCCTGAAAAACACTCCAAGTGCAACCTGCTGACCTCTGAGGAAGGTGTTGTGAGCTATCCTTAGCAACAGCCTTCACCTGCCTGCAGTTCAACAGAAACCACAGAGCAACGGAATATCCTGAGCTGGAAGGGACCCACAAGGATCAGAGGCCAATCCCTGGCCCTGCACAGACACCCCAGCAATCCCACCCTGTCCCTGAGAGTTTTGTCCAAGCTGTGAACTCTGCCAGCCTCAGGGCTGGGACCATTCCCTGGGGAGCCTGTTCAGTGCCCAGCACCCTCTGGGGGAAGAACTTTCCCTGATCTCCAACCTAAACCTCCCCTGGCACAGCTCCAGCTGTTCCCTCGGGTCCTATCAAACTTAATGCAAAAACAGCACAGAAATACCGCAGCCCGGCTGTGCCAGACTCCAGGGCCACGCCAGTGACTCTGGCACACCACCAGTCTGATGCACCTCTCTCCATTTCATTTAAACAGACAGAAACTCTTGCTCAGTTCTGGATTGTTGTGTTCATTCACCTGTCTCTCTCAGAATGCCAGCTCCTTTCATTGCTGTTTAATGCTGTCTTCTTGGGATATCCCATTTGCTTCAGTGATATCTCCTGAGGATTCAAAATGTGTTCCAAACACTTCCCTTCACCTAAAGTAAAAGGAAGCAGAAAAAAAAGAAAGTTAGGCCAGTTCAATATATTTAATACTTTCCTTTCCAGATACTTCACCATTATATAATACCAAAGAGAGTAAAATAATTTTTAAAATTAAAAATATAGATCTGTTTCAGATAAGGCAAGTCACTTAAAACCACTCACACTAATCTATCTTCCTAAGACTGCTTTAAATTAGCAAAGCTAGATGGAACTGGGATGGCAGTGAACTGAGTCACTGAGAACAAATCTGTGACATTATGGACAGAACTCTTCTCCTTTTGTCTTATTTCATTTATTCCTGGTCCCACTGAACTATAGGAATACCTGAAAGCTTTGTAACAGAGACAGGACCCCATCAAAAGCAGTAAAAGAAAATCGCTCTACATTTGCTTTACATCTGCTGTTTTCATTATAATAACCCATTAACCTTGTGGACCCATAAAAATAATCAAAAAAACTTCAATTCGACCAATAATAACAACAAAGTTATTATACAGTTGTTATTATATAGCAGTTGTTATAACAGTAGCTCCCTAATTTTACATTATTCTGTCTCATCTTCCTGAAACCTGACAATGAATGGGCATTTGATTTTCCTTCTGAAAAAATATTTCAGTGAGCAATCATGCTGAAACTCTACAGGTTAAATCAGCACTGTCTTCAAGTCTATAGTTAATTAAAAGTATCAGTTGTGAGTGTTTTATACACAAAACTGGCCCTTCCCAAATATATATTCCAAATATTCTGAATATATATGTTTAAGTGCCAGCATCCCAAACAGGTCAGAAAAGGTGAGGATACACAATGTAAAGCCCAGGCCATTCTACGCAGGCCAGTGGAGGACAGAAGTGTCTTCCAATACCTTCTCTTGTGGGTTTAGGAATGTTTTCCATTTCCATCACACAGTTCTCTTTCTCAGAGATTTTCCCGGTTTTGGGTACAGGTTCTGGAGCACACCTCCGAGGAACTGGTGTCTTTAGGGGAGATTTTTGTGTATGAACCCCATGGCTTGGAAAATGGCTTGAATATGCTTCGGGGAACACTAAAAAAATAAAGTTATGTAAAGGTTAACAATTTTCTTCATAGAAAATGGTATCATAGAAGCATGGAATGGTTTGGGTTGGAAAGGACCTCAAAGACCATTGAGTTCCAAACTCCATCCATGGGCAGGGACACCTTCCCCTATCCCAGGCTGCTCCAAGTCCTCTCCAACCTGGCCTTGGACACTTCCAGGGATCCAGGGGCAGCCACAACTTCTCTGGGCACCCTGTGCCAGGGCCTCACCACCCTCACAAGAATTTCTTCCTGGGATCTAATCTGAACCTACACCCCTTCAGTTTGGAGCCATTCCCCCTTGTCCTGTCACTACCTGCCCTTGTAGACTCTAGAAAAAAAAAATCTAGAAAAAACCCAATGTCAGCTCTACAAATTCTTCACAAAAATGCAAAACGTTACTGCATTAGCTAAGTAAACAGGAAGAAAGTTTCATACTTCTGACTGCTATCATAAAGGGTTAAAAAAAAAACCCAAAACCCAAGTGTAGTTTATTCCAGGCTTTCACACAGATTATGTCTCACTAAGATTATTTTATGTTAAATCCAGGCCCCTCCTGGTGCAGACTCAGTAAATCAAAAGTCTCACTTTAATTTAAACTGGAAGATACTGGAACATCTTCAGAATGTTGCATAAATTATAGAGTACATTGGGCAATAAAACCAATAACACAGCAGAAATAATTCCTACTCACCACTGATGTGATGCACAATCCAATATTAAGGGACACAGAATTAATGCAAAACTAACAGTGAAAGTAAGATAAAAAGAATTTGTCTCCACCTTGGGCAGGAGCAGCCCTGGTAGGGAATAAACCCCTGCGAGATGAAGGCGCTTCGTCAGCGAGCGATCTCTGCTCTGGCTTCTCCGAGTGTCCTGCCAGGGGCCCAGGGGCAGGCACAGGGCTCTGCTGCCGGCCACGGGTGTTCACTGCAGAGCTGATGAGCTGGGACTGGGAGACAAAATCACAAAGCATTTCTGGTCATTGAACCACTGAATTGTTAAGGCTGGAAAAGACCTTTAGGGTTACCAAATCCAACTCTTCTCCCAGCACCACCACCATGCTCCCCACCAAACCAAGTCCTCACGTGCCACAGCCACAGTTCCTGAACCCTTCCAGGGATGGTGA
>VYZT01018813.1:50524-91057 GCA_013400735.1 Pomatostomus ruficeps | reverse complement strand
TTTTTTGGTTTTTGCCAGGTAGTACATTATCTCTAATCACTCAAATACGAAAACATTGTTCTAGAGATTATTTAAATTTCATCACCCGCATTTCCTTTCTTTTTTCTTTGTCATCTTGCCTTCATTGGGGATTTATATACTCACAGAGGTAAGCAATCACCTTTCTTATTGTTACACACATTTTAGATGATAGACTAAAACATTGAAAAGAAAAATGAAGAAAAGGATGAAAATAGAAAGAACAAATATACCAACTGCTTTCAAATCTGATAGGATTTGGAGTAGCATATGCTACTAAAATTTTCAGAACAGTCATAAGATGCTCTATTTTCAAACTGCAACAAACTTCCAAAGTTAGAACAAGATTTGGCCTGGAGTCAGAGACCCTTTTCCATACAGCTGAGGTCCTACAAGGTCTACAATACAAAATAATAAATAAATAAAAATCACAGCTGGGAAGGAGATCCCCAGGTGAGGGCTGGTCCATAACTAAGGGAGGGTGAAGTTGGGACAGCTGCATCTTTCTCTGCTGCCTTCTCTGCACTGTCCCTGACACCATCCCATAGCACTTCTAGAAGTGTCCTCAATACTTGCACTTTCTCTGAGCCAGCCTGCACCAGCACGGTCAGCTTTGCAATAAACTAAAGCCACCTGAAAACTGAGCAGATAGCAAACCTGCTTTAGGATTAACTTTTAGCATCAGATAACGCTTGGGATGGCTTCACCTGTTGTTATCCTGAAATAATACCTGCCCTGTGTGTCAGTAGCTTCATCTGAGGCTAGAGGGAAAAACAAATGGTGTTCACAAACTGTGAAATGAACAGTGATGAACAAACCTGTCAGTGCACAGCTACTACGTACCCGTCATACTCAACGTGTTAAAGAATAATAAAGTGCACTGATAAGAGTATATAGAATGTTTCAATAGCCAAGCCCATAAGCTTTCTTCTTTTATATATTTCCTCTAGCATGACTTATCTTCCAAGTTCTTTTTTTATTTTCAAAACTTCCTTTATCAGGACAGTTTTTAAGTCCATATTACTTTTTTTTTTTTCATGTTACCACATACTTTTGCTTAGATCCCACTGGGAAATTTAATTCCAAGCTTTGAAGTCAAAACGCAAACATAGTAGTTGGATATTTTAATTTTTCCTGATTCCAGAAATTAAGGAACACAGCCTTTGATAGTTTCCCAAGATAAATACCAACTCACATTTTTTTAAACTATAAATTTCATCAGATTTGTCTGTCCCGCTCCACATTTTACAAATGTCTACATTCATCTGTATTGCTACAGTTTATATAAATACACCTCTAATCCAATACATGGTGCTCTTATGGCACACACTTAGCTCAGCAAAACTGCAGATACAAGGAAAAGCTTTAATACTCAAGGGAGCAAAACCCACAATGTTTCCAAGGAGTAGAAAGGCCGGCAATTTACCAGCTATTACTTCCTACATAAATGCTGAACTATGTAGGGTTAGGAGGTAGTATTTGGCACCACTGTAATACTCGAGGAAGATTAGACACAGATGAATTCCAAAAGATGAAGAACTAATCAAAACGTGAACATCAGAAACTTGGGGACTTCTCATATGTATTTGACAACATTTGTAACAGATAGAAACCAACTATAAGCAGTTACAGCAAAAGAGGGAGGCATTTTGCATTTTCATGCAGAAAAATGAAATGGAAATATATCAAACCACATGATTTCATTTTGTTGCTTCTATATTTTGCGTATTTTCCATTTTCATAAACAAGACACTGCAAGCATGCATTTGTTTGTTTTATTAGGAAAAGGAGTAGAAGGAATTTTCAATTTAGAGTGAATTATTTTTTAAATACTTGTACACTCATTCTTTTTGTGTAGAAGAAAAGAAGTCTGGTTTCTTACTGCTGAACTGTACATGATCACTTTCAGTATCATAGAGTTGTTACATCACCCAAACTCACAAAAATATAAGTAGACAAAGAACTGCGGAAGAGGATCATTGTCGTGAAAAGGATATTTAGATGTAAAATAATAGGGGTTTAATATCAGCTTTTCTTTTAAACTTTAATCAAATGTTTTAGTGACAAATTTGAAATTTTGGGAGCCAAGATTCAAATATTATATTTTACTACTGTATATGTCGTATAATTTTTAATTCATATGACCAGTGTTTCTATATCACATGTGGAGATTCATTATAAATATTTTATTTAGCTATTATTCCTAGAATAGTAGGCATAATAGCCTATGGGCTAATGAATAGCCTATAGGCTCCATTAACATAAAAAGATGAGAAGTTATAACCAACATTTAAGCCACTTAGAATTGTATTTTATTGCCTAACATGAAACAAATAAACATTAAAAAGCTACTCCACAGCAATGCTGTTGGGGACTACCTAGAGGGCTGAGCTATGTGGGACATGGCTTGGGGAGGCCTCTGCCTCCTCCTCAGTCTCTCCCTCAGCACCATTTCGGCACAAGGAGCACATTTCCCAAGGACATTTTTCCTTGGAAGACTACACACAGCCTTCCCTCCTCAGTAATCTTATTTTTGCTCTGCTGCCTTGTAAGCAGAGCTGAGAGGCATGGCTGCTCCCCTGCTGCATGGCGTGGCACCTCACAAAGGCACATGTCCTCATGAATTCTCCCTGGATGCGCATGACACGCAGAGCAACAGAAACAGCAGGGATTCCAGAGAAGCCACGGGCCTGACATAATTAGTGGTGCCTGCAGAGACTTCATTCGCTCACCTCAGTATTACCTCACTCAGTATAGGCCTGCAGTAGGAATTCCTGCCTTCCTGGGTATTCCAGTGCTTTGCCCTTCCCACAATCTGTCGTTCATTAGCCGAACCATTCCCTGAGTGGATGCTCTCTGATATACAGTGAGGGGTCACGTTGGAGGTTGTATCACAGCACGGCGACAAAAGGGAGTGCCAGATTCTCTGGGAAACTCCATTTGGTGCTTGGCAAACATGCATACTTGAAATGCTGACACTCATGTAATCACTTTTTTTTTTTAATATGAAAGTGTCAACATTTTGGGTGATCATAGAAGGCTCTGCTTTCTGACCATGTTTATAGTGTTATTTCTCTGAGCAGGGGAAGAGGGATGAAGAAAGGATGATCTCTGTGCCTTGGGTTTCTGAGCAGGCGTCACATTGCAAATGCAACCAAAGCCATGCACAGTGTAGGAAAATAGAGCTTTTAATTATTATATATGTACAACACTGAATTTCAACTCAGTTCTGAATGTTTTGTTTTGAAACTTAAAGATACTTCAGAGGCTAGTGTTCTTTTGGTTACTATTCCCATAATTCGCCCTAACATTCCAATTAGTGTTTGTGCATCCTTACATGCACCCATATCCAGCTGTACACATAGATATGATGAAAAAAGGGAACAATAGTGAGTAGTATTGAACATCAGACAAACAGATGAGGTAGGAGGTTTTAAAAATAGTTCCCACTAAGGAAATGAGAGTTTAGGAGATGTGAAAGGGTCATTTATCGTTCTTGAGTCTGGGCTGGTGGCTACACATACACTAAGACAATTTGTCATTGAGGGGATTCCAGGAGATTCCCTGGAGCGGGGAGATAACCTTTGGCTGGTGATTGAACCTGAACTAGAGGATGGAGGTATCCAATCTGGCTGGGGCGGAGGGAGAACAAGGATGGTCTTCTGTGGGATCTGCAATGAAAGCTCCACGGGAGATAAGGAAAATCTTCTACATTAACACCAAAAGAGGAGAAGCAGAACAAGACCAAATTTTGTTGCAAAACTAAAGTAATAATTCAGAGTTTGTCAAAACCTAGAGGTCACTTTTGCAATTCGTTATTATGCGTGTTATATTTCTTAAGAAGTTTTAAAATTAAGTTTTCATGATCAGCAGATATTAAAAAACCTGCCAGCATTAATGCAGGGCATTACTAGGCACTTACAACCCAAGCACTTGAAATGAATCTATACACCATGATAAGACATTTTAAATTATAACACCTTAATCTTTCGTTGGTAGCTTCATACAATCTAAAAGTGGACAGAAATTGAACAGAAAACAGACTATGAGAACAGAAAAAACCCTGACCCAGTAATTACATTTGGCATAAATAACAAATACAGGCAGACAGAAACACTTTTGAAAGAATGAAATCAGGAAGAAGACAACTTTTTATCTACTGTCAGGAATAATGATTGCAGTCTCCATGCCTTCATTTATTAGTGTCAACTGGCTGTATCTCATTTCATTCCTGATTTACAAAGCAGACTGGTATCTGTGGGCAGATAGGAGAGGAAGAAGATGAATCAAGTCATGGTCTCTTTGGCTTTTAGAGAAAACCAAGAGAAAGAAACAAGTTCTGAGAGGCTTGATCTTGTCAGTGAGTCTGTAATTAACACTTGCCCAAATATGAGATCAGCATGCATTTTCATCTCTTTGCAGAACATGTAAGCCACTTTATACAAAGCAGATTGGGAGATTCCATTATTTTCATCATGTCCTTAAAATAACACCTTTGCTTTTCAGTGCATTTCCCCTCTCTTCATCTTACAGCAGCTGTGTACAGCCAATAATGCCTGACACAGTTGAAAAGCTGGGGGTGGATTGTTGAGGTTTTTTTGAACATCTAAATTTTTGTTTTTCTGACAAGCCTGCTAATCCCAAGTGCTGTTTTTAGATACCAAAATTATATGTTGAAGAACAGATCCAGGATTTCCTTTTCAAACCCCCGTAAAGAGAAGATTGCACACCAAAAGAGAAAGAAAGGGGGGGGGGGAAAGAAGGTAATTTTCATACTGCTTAGTGTTAATCTGTGCATCCATGAGAAATTTTAAGGCTCTCTGGTAATGACACCATGTGCTGGTTTTTGTCCTGTCACCTTCACCTTGAACAAAGTGACAGGCAGGGTTAGCCAGTGGCCACAGAAAGCCACCAGCCCGGTCAGTGCAAAACACCACCAGGCTCAGTGAAGTTCAGCCATTCTGGGATGAGGAAGAAATGTAACCCAGAGGAAGGGAGGCCTGTGGAATCTGCATCCTCCTAAACAAAAAATTACATCAAGAGAAACTGTCCTTTATCAGTGCTGGAATCTTCTTCACGCAAAAGGTTAGGATGGCAGTGGATTAGGAAGTATGAGCAGGTGCAATAAAGAATTAAAAGATACTATACCAGTTTATCTTTCCATTCATGATTTTCCTCTATTCCAAACTTTTATGCAAGCAACAACACAAAGAAGATAAAAGGGATTGTTTTTACATGAAACAGAAGGTCTTGAGAGTACTAGAAAGGTAAAAAACTCCCTGCTATCAACGCTTATTACATAATTTTTGGGCACCATGAAGTGACTCCAGACAAAACATGTGAAGAAGAAAACTGACAGCCACAAAATACTATGGAAACAAAACTTGGAAAGAGATTTATCCTCTGTCTTCTACCTTCTGAGAATGTTATGATGTAGCTCTTGAGCTTCCTAAAGTCTAATGTCCAAACCTGCTAATTCTGACCCTGAGCCTCATGCTCAACCCAAATATTTAGGTAGACTTTAAATAATTGAATTATCTGCCTATACTAATAATCATATTAAGGATTTAAAAAATTGCAGCAGACCTTTTTTTCACCTAGGTTTAGATATCAGAGGTGGACAGGCATTTCTGGGTTGCATTTCATCTACCTGTTTTGTCAAATGTGTTAAAAATGCCTTATGCTTCCTACTGACTGGAAAAGGGCATGCAGGATTAAGAGTTTGAGTGTTGACATCTCTGCTGGAGGTACTAAAGGTAAGAAAGATAAATCCAATCCCACATCTCAAAAGATTGGTGTGTAAATTTGTGTTTATAGATAGGAAGAAAGAGCATGGATTGCAGTATGAAACAGGTAGAGTGATGTGCCTTTATCTTAGAGCGAAAGGGTTTTTCTGCATTAAAGAAAGAATGAAGAGATGCCTTTTATTAACATTTCTGGATTGCATTCAGCAACTGCAATCTTTTAAATAAATATGAACTCAAACCCATTCTTTTATTTCACCAATATTTGTATCTAAGGTATTTGACTACATATACCAGAAAACAATGCAGCTGAAAAATACATGCAGATGGAAATAACCAATATATTTAGTCCTAGAATGAAGATTTTCTCAATGAATTAATATGGTACACTAGAAAGTTATTAAAAGTGGCAGGAAACCATTCTCAAAGCTTTTAGAAATCCTTTAGGCTATACAGCATCTTAAAGTGGGTGGCCCAGTCAAGTATTGAATAGCATTGTGAAAACTGTTTAGACAAATATTATAAATTAAGGAATTCTATACAATCACTGTCTACATATGGTTTCGAATAAAGACATTAATGCTTCCTAAATTATTCATCAGTAGCAGAAATTTCAGAGAAAACCATAGAACATACTGGAAAGTGCAATATTTGAAAAATTTTGAAGCTTTCAAAAGCCGCTCATACAGAGATTAATCTTGTGATGTCTTTTGAAATGGTCTTTTTTGGACCTCTGTGTTTTCCTTGCAGAAGCACACTGTAGAAATGTGAGCCATAAAGTTATTATTTTTTCTTCAACAAACAACCTGTCTCCTGATTGAAATTAGGGAATTAATTTGACCCATAAACTTGCAAGTTCACATATCTGGTGTTACTCTTACAGGTAACACCCATGAAAGCAAACTACTTGCAGCAGCTTTTAAAACTGCCTGCAAGTTTGATGCTTTTACCCCAAAAAATGAGGCCTGCTGCTCAGAACAAACTGGTCTGTTAGGCACAGCCTAAACTTTGGTTCTTGTATCACAAAGTATGAAAAACTGGAAAGTATTAAGGCCAGTGACCTGCCTGATTGCAGGAAGGAAACATCCTATAAAGGCACACCCGATTAACATAAAATTTCTTCAAAATCTGCAAGTATATGGTTTATGAGAGACATACTGACTTCAGTTTCTCCCAGGCAACATATTCTTTTTTGTTTTTTAATCAATTTTTTCTTTTGAAGGATATGTTGATGTGGGGTGGTTAAGAATCATCAGATTTTCATGTTCTGAAAAACTATCATGAAACTTAGGAGCAAGGACAAGAATTCACATACAGCTATGCAATCAAGAAGATTCTCCAAGTCTGGGTGTGTCATTGCTTTCTAGATAACACTGATTTTCTTCAATTTTTTCTCAGTCTCTGCTATACCAACTCTGCTGCAAGATATTTTAACAACATATATTAGAACTAAAACAATACTAAGCAGTTATGTGGAGGACTAAACTGAAAAGGAAAGGTCACCATAAATTATATTTTGAAATACATTCCTAAATTTAATATAGGGAGGAAAAGTGTAGTGAGGAAAAAAAGCAAGAAGTTAATTTAATTGTTAGTAAAGAATGAAGAAGATAGAATAAGTTTTAAAAAGCAGGAAACGACAGAAATATAAGTTGATAGGAGGAGAAATGAAATTACAATAAAAAATATGCATTCAACTTTGTGTTCTATTTTTCACATGAGACTATCTGGCATTATTCTTCACAGAAGGGGCTACTACAGATTCTTGATACATAAACAAAAGATTTATTATCTCCAAAAAAACATACTTTTCAAGTTATTTTATGCTTTTTCCAGTATGTAAGCCTTTCTTCTGGCCAGTTTTGATCAAAAGTAAACAGCATTGATTATCAAAATTGCACTGCAGAGCTTTGCAAATTAGCCAGTAAACACTGCAGAGCGCGTCTCAGCACAACGCTAAAAATGTTGGGGTTGCAGCATCAAGTTCAAACCTTTTTACTTGTGAAATACGAGATTCCCTTACCTCGTTTTATGTTGAGCAGCACCTTAATAAAGAAAATACTCCAGCTGACCCCAGCAGGATTCACAGCTGTTTCGTGTGAAAGGATTTAGAATCTGATCCAGTGACAAACACATCATTAAGAAACCTGCACCCTCAAGACAGCACAGAAATATCTGAGCATTCACATCACACCTAAAGCATAACAAAAGTACAGCCTTTATAACAATAGAAATGCACCTAAATCATTTACCCAGAACCTAACAATAATTTATCGTATATCTTACCTTTACATGTCCTACAGATCTTATCAACATTAACAAGATACCACTTACTTTTGTCCGCCTAAAGCTTTCGCCATTGAAACATAGACCAAGGCAAGATGGCAAGTGCTGAGACCTGACCATGTTCTTGAGTCTAAATCAAACTCAGATATTGCTGCCTCTGAGGGAGATAGAATTGAGCTGCTAATTTCTACCCTGAGCAGGGTCAGCAGCCTGACCTGCAGGGCTGACCCTCGCCCTGGGTGCCAAAGGGCAGAGGCTGAGCTAAGGCCCACAGCCCTACTCTCAGCTCCGTGGGCTTGACACGGGCTGAGTGCCGGCAGAAATCCTCGGAGTTTCACACAGATAATTACACCACATAATCCTTCCTTTCAATTTCCTGCGCTGTCACGGTTTCATCTCCATGCTGTTTGTGCGCTTTGTTTTGCAGCAACGTGCAATTGGGCTCTAGATGAGCCAGCTGAGGTGAAAAAGCAGCAGAAATTCAGGAGTGAGCTGCTCACCCACCTGAAAACACAAGCTTGCTCCACAGAAACCACCTCAGCAACAGCAGTAACAGCCAAACAAGGTCACACAAACAACTTTCTGGAATCTACAGAAAGGTGCTCCAAGATAAACTTTTCCAGCTTTTTTAAACTTATTTTTACCCATATGAATACTAGCAGAAGAAACTTGAAACACTACTGTTTAGGTAAGAAATTACAATTACTTTTAAAAGAATGAACATGTATTTTCAACTAGCATTAGTTATTCTCTCACCATCAACCTACCTAAAATGTGAATAACTCTATGGGAAATTCAAGATGTGTGTGTATATAAATCTATTCAGTCTTGTACATATGATAATTTTGTAAAAATAAATCACCATAAACCAAAATATAAATTCTCTTTATGCAATACATGCTATCAATATGTACAGAAGACCTTATTTTCATTTAATCCATGATTTGTAAAAAGTATTAAAGTGCTGAGCCCCTGAGAAGAGTTTGAAGATTTTTATATTGCATGCAGCTGAATTTTTCAAGATGCTGTAGACAGAAAAAATCCACTTTATTCTTTAACTTGATATTGATATTGCATGTTGAAGGAGCTAATATTGTTTTACACACAAACTTATTAATGAAACCAGAAATTTAAAGCACATCATCAGCATGAATCATGCAGCACTAGTTACATATATTAAATCATTTTTGTATACATGAGTGAGACTAAGCAGACAACGGTTTGTTTTATTATTTGATTTTGTTCAGAAAAAAATTAGTTTCCATATTAGAGGGACAAGTCCTTGACATAAGCTAAAGAATACAAACCATGCCCTGCCCATCCTGGGGTGAGTGTAGCAGTGCTGCATTTTTTTGGCTCCCTCAAGGTGTCAGAGTCTATCCAGGTCCGTGAGAGTTTAGCCCACAGGACAGAGACCTTTACTGTCAAGCAAGGCATATCTAAGTTCTAACTACAAAAATATAATGATCAATCCGTTCTTTTTGGAAAACTGAAGAACTGATGGGTGGGAAATAGGATAAAGAGAAGGTGCTCAAGCAAAGGTCCTGGGGCAATGCCACAATAAAACAGGAATGGAAGAGCCAGGAGCAGTCCCCAGAAAGCTCCTTGCAAAGGACACTTGCTTTCACTGTCACTCAGCATTTGGGAAGTAGGACTGCTCCAGACTTAATCATTATTTACTTACAAGTAGCAGGCACAGGCCACAAAGGTTCTCAGGATGTTGATAGTTTAACCTTTCACTTGAGGAGCTTCCATCTCAAACCAAACTTCATTCTGATACAGATTATGTAAAACTCATCACAATGTGCAGGGAGGAGAAACACCCTCTTTCCAACCTGCACAATTTCTGCACCCTTGCAGGAAGAAAATTGTTGCCTCTGTCTCATTCACATGAACACTGAAAAGCAGACAGAATCACAAGGACCCTCATGTACACTATTTACCTGCTCTTATGACCTCAAAGGAAGGCTGTATCCTATGTGTACACAAAAGCAGTGGCTCTAATTCCAGCCCCTATCTGGAGCTTCAGAGGAAAAAAATGATTGTGCACAATACCACTGAGATCTCACACTTTTGTCATCTACTGCTCATGCCTTAGAAATAGAGACTTAAAAAGGGCTGGTAACAGAGGCAACTGTAATATTTTCTTACTCTATTTTTTATCAGATTAAAATTTTCATTTAATCCCATCAAGTTTCACATTATTTTCAGCCTCACCATTTTTCATGAATATCATACTTCCCATTACTATTGTGCTTTGCAAAACTGAACCTAAAAGCAATAAATGAAGCTTTTACTTCTCTTCTTTGATGCCAGCCTTCCAATCCTACAGCAGCAAGACAGGACACAGTAAGCAACATCCATTTGCAGAGCTGTAGAATAACTGCATCGATCTACTAGTAAAAAAAATCCTGCTGATATGGACTATGTCAATCTCTCTGCAGGAAAAACTTACACAGAGAGACCCCAAGAGATCATAAATTTATAGCCTAGCTTAAAATTATGGAATTTATAATAGACTTGGTATTTATTTAGTGAGAGGACTTTTAAGAAAACTGCTCAGATTGATTGCTTTTCCACTACTGAAACACAACCATCAACTGTGAAAACAAATACACCCTATATTAACAACCATAACACATGGATTGAAAATAATCAGGCAGATCACAAAATGTACGCTAGACTATTAATACAAAAAGGTACCTCAGATTTCTGTACTTACTCAGATTGATAGGTGCTCTTTTAAAGCTTAGAATGATGGAGCATTCTGGAAAGTTTCCCGTTGAATGATTCTTAATTTAAGGAAGCGGGATTTATATATGGAGCAAACTGACAAAATCTTGTTATTAAAGCTCCTTTGGGGCTTGCTCCAGATCTGGATAATGTCCTTGACTGTAGTGTGTGTGGTGGAACCAAATAAGGTATAATATATGTGTGTATATATATACAGAAAAGATATTTCATGAAGAAATACATTATCCTATAGCAAAAAATGCAAAAGCAAAGCTACTTAAAGAAAACAAGCCCTGCTCCAGTTGATTGATTAAGTAGAAGTTGGTTTCTAGCTCTGAAAACCTATGCTGAAGTTGACCTAATTTCTCCAGATCAATGATGTATAGGTAGAAGATAATAAAAGTAAGGTTGTCACTACTTTTTAGCAGACTAAATAGAGGACAAGAAATAATTTTATTTTTGTTTAAAGTATAACACGTCTACATGGTGGTTTTTATTTATATTAAGCATTCTTACACTATTAAAACTTCAGTTGAAAGTTATCATTACCAGACTCATCAACTGTTTTTAACTAGCCTGAGAAAAGCTTCAAATTCTGAAGCTATTGGAGTGAAGTTCTGTAATTTCGCAGAATATGAAAATGGCCTGGGTTGGAAAAGACCTTAAAGATCATCTTGTTCCAACCCCCTGTTGTAGGCAGGGACACCCTCCGCTAAAATCAAGTTGCTCAAAGCCCCATCTAATGTGGTCTTGGACACTTGCAGGGATGGGGCAGCCACAGCCAGCCCAGCACAGGGGGGTTCTGGGCTCCCAGCACACACGGCCGGGGCATGTCCAGCCCCTCACCCACCAGCACCCCCAAGTCCTTCTCCCAGGGCTGCTCTGGATCTGCTCATCCCCAGCCTGGATTGATCCCAGGGGTTGCCCTGACCCATGTGCAGCACCTTGGACTTGTTCTGGTTAAACTGCTGATTTGGATTGGTAAATTTTAGCATGAGAAGTTAGGTAAATTGAACCACTTCCAAATGATACATGGAATAGATTGAATTTTTACTCTCTTATTAACTAACCTGAGGAGTATTGTCACACTTTTAAAAGTTAAGAAATCATGAAAGCTTTCAATAACCTATAGGAAATATCCATATATAAATTAATCTAGTAGCATAAGTATATAAAAATATTTAACAATTTGATTAATAAATCCTTTCATATCCATAAATGTGAAGTACCTGGAATGTCACAAAAAAACCCCTCAACACAACAAAACAAAATATAATTTGCAAGCAGTGGTAAATATTTGCAAAGAATTGTTCTGGAATACCAGTGTTGTTCTTTTAATTTAATTTTTTTTCCTGAAGTAACAAAAAAATCCAGAGGTGATAGTACAGCTTGCTTTCAGGCAGGAAATCTTTTGCTTAAGTGAACACAGAAGTCTTGTACTTCAATATAAGGTCATCCACTCTTCAACAAAAGTACACTCTTTCTTCTTTCATTAGAAACACTTTCAGCTTATCTTACTGCTTGAATTTGCAATAATTCTGCTTCCTTACTTGCTGGAAAAGGTAACTGCTGTGTGTAGACATTCCTTTATAGTGTAAAAGTATACTAAGGCCTAGTAACTCTTCAGGAATCATGCCAAAATATGAGCCTCTGGACTGTGTTTGGATGCTATGTCAGAATAGTTTAAAACATTGTACAATAATTTCCAGTAAAAAAAAACCAAAACAACAAACCAAAAACAAAAAACAAAAGCTGGGGGTTAAGACGTTTAGGCCAAGTGAAGATGTGGAAGGGGATTTAAAACTCACAGTGGGTCTAATTTGTCCAGTTAGCAAACACACAATTGGACCCACTTACAGGCCAGGGCATCCCAGTTCACAATGAATATTTCAAATTAAATAATATTTGGCCTAACTGCAAAGCTCAATTCTGAATACAACTGATTCTCCCCACCATGAGAAAAAAGGCCACAGGGAATCTCATCCTGCAAGGACTTCAGGTCTTCATCCTACTTCACCTCTTCATTGGAGGAAAGCCTGGTCTCAATACTCTATTTCTACTCTCTATTCTCTCTTGCAAGGCTTCAAGAAAGATGGAAAACTCTCTGGATATAGGGCTACATTAGGAGCAAATAGGACCAGTTCACTAGGAGTGGGGATTGAAAATCACAGTTCCTCTCTAATTTGTCTGACAAAATCTGTTCAAGAGCAGCTCTGCTCTCTAACCTGTCTCCTCCCTCTGTCCTCAGCCCCACTGCTCCTTCCCCTCTCCAAAATTCAAGTAACCTGAACCCCCAGCCTGTATCACCTTCCTGCCCTCAGAAACATTTTGGTAAGATAGTCCTGATTTGGACCATCCAAGTTGACCTAGTACCTAAGCCACCAGACCAGAAGGCAGCACTTTTGAGATCCATTTGATGCTTCCCAGCTGGGGAACAATTTGCTGAAATGAAGCAAGACAGTGCCTAGAGGCCACTCCTGCTTTCTCCAGCTTCCACAGCCTGTAAATCAATTTGCTGTTTCACTTGCAGTCAAAGTACAAAAGGAAATTTATCATCCCAAGCCAAATGGAACAGTGTGAAAAAAGCATCTCCCCCCAAACAAAAGCATGTCTCTTAAATAAACACTTATTTAGTAACTAATTCTGCCCTCTTATGTGCTTGTATATTTTATAGGTCACAAGATTTAATTTTTCTTTTTTTTAGCCAAGACTAAAGATCCTTCTTACAAATGATAGATGGGACAATCCTCAGTCTCCTAATTTCTCTTGAATTCTTTTGAAAGGCTATAAAATATATATGTCTTATTCTTCTTTAACTACATGAATTAAGACTTCAGTGTTGTATATTGTCATTGAAAACCCTTTGAGGGTCTGGCATCTTTTATCTCTATTATTCAATGAATATATCTTTTAAAAATAAAAAATTATGCAAAGCTACTATAGCAACAATCTATAGCCCTTTTTACTTATCTGAGAACCAAATACTTCCTGACTATCCAAAGTACTTTCCACATTGTTTGGTATCAATCCCTAGCACAGTTGATACTCGAGGCGGAGATTTTCAAAACGCTGCCTAAAGGATTTAAATGAGGATTATTTTTCTAAATCTTCATTTTCTTCTTTCAACGAGCACCCTCAGCCTCTACCCCCATCTATTTTCCATTCCACATGAACAGATTAGATTTCAAATTCCCTCTGGACGAAAAGATACTGCATCTCAATTCAGACTGTCAAAGTTTTAGAGCCACAGAAGTTAGGAGGAAGCAGTGCAGCTGCTAACTTGCAATTACACCTAACCCCTGCCACGTACTTTGAATCAGGAGGATCTCTTCTCCCTGACAAACAGCAATGGGATGAGAGGAAATAGCACCAAGATGCATCAGGGGATGTTCAGGCTGGACACCAGGAAGAATCTCTTCACTGAAAAGGTTGTCAAACATTGGAAAGGGCTTCCCAGGAAGGTGGTGGAGTCACCATCCCTAGGATTGTTCAAAAAAACCCCAACTGGATGTGGCACTCAGTGCCATGGTCTGGTTGACAAGGTGGTGATCAATCAAAGATTTTACTCAATGATCTTGGAAATCTGTTCCAAACCTAAATGATTCTGTGACCCTCACATCCCTCAATTTTTTTTGTTGAGAAAAGCCCACAAGCAGATGCTTAATTTTAAGCATAAACTCACAGTTGAGCAAATAAAGAAAGATGGTTCCTTGATTCGGTGCCCAAAGAAAATATTTGCAATATGCAGACACCTAAAGATGTAGATGAAGGCAAAGTGGGATTTTGTAGGGGAGCCTGGTCATTTTGCTGGGATTCAGATCAATTAGAATTATTCATCTATACACTTTTGAAAATTGCACCCATTTCCCACTTTGGGCACTTAAATAACTTAAGGGAAATGGACACTTTCCAGTAATTTCAGTCATTGAAAGTACTCAGCATTAAAAGGCATCCTTTGGCTGTTATAATTCTTCCAAATGCTCTGCTAATGGTTTTGGTTATGACTGTGGTCCTTGTCCAGAGAAGACCTGGAGAGGCTGCAGCTCAGTTACCTTAGGAAGGTGATTTTCTGATCCCATTTTACCTATTTAAAACAGCCACAAAAAATATCTTTATTTACTTCATATCCCTAATGTAGCAGATTATTCTCTACCAATTCTAAACTACTCCAGCACTTCTCTATGTCAACCACACAACACAAACTTATTTTAGGGTAAGGGATTGCCTTTGCAGCAGGTGAGTGTGAAGCGCTGATGAACATAGAGAGGACTCCATATCTGAAGCACTGCCTAAAATACCCCAAATACTCACATGTCCCAGGGATAAGAAAAAAATCCAAGTGTAGGAATAAGAAGATTCCTGCTAGGAAAGCAAGTTGTGTCTGTCTCAAGTAGCTGTTTTCGGTGAAATCTCAGGGATGATATTGCCTTTCTTTCAGATGCAGCTTGAGAGGAAATCACTTTGCTAATCAGCTTGGGTTTATAACTGTAATCACTGAAGCAAGCTGCTTTTCTGTCACTTTTGCCATTGCTTACTAAATGACTAAATATGATTTACAGTCTGCTATGCTGGTAGCTGTACAACATGCATAGTTTTATTTTCAGTTTGCAGAAAAAACATGGTGAATCTTGTTCTGCTATGGGTAAACCATATTTTCTGAAAGGAATTACATAAAACAATGCAATTTCAAAGTAGGTGCTTTATTTTGGTTTTGCGTGTATCTGATTTGTAGCTCCTATATTGACAAAGGTTGTAGATTAATTATAGAAGCTATTAATTTTATAAATTAAGCTAAAATGGAAAAAAAAAAAAGAGAGAAAATGGGCCAGAGATTTGAGAAAGGGCTGTTTTCCATGGTCAGGGAACCTTGGAAGAAAAATAGAAAAAGGATATGACCCATGGGAGAGAAAAATCACAGTAGGTTGTAATGTATACTGTTATTAGTATGACATTTACTGGCATTTCACTCATATTTGAATTTTTCACCATTTGCCCTTGCCCTCTCCCCTAAGTATGGCTGCTAGTCCTACTATTACAATTTGCTATCTCTGCAATGTGCAATTATATTTTGACACACATCCCTGATCCTTTTAATTATTATTATTTTTTCTAATTGGATGAATTTCTAATATAACCTAAAACTAATGGTTTATAACTGTGCATCGTTTGTAGCTGATTGGATAGCATAGGTGATCAATAATTTTAATAATCTTGGCTACATTTGCATGCCACTATTTTATACAATTAAATATAAAAAGAAAGAAATGAAACCCACAAATCTCAGTCAATTACTGAAGCAGATTATCTGTTTTCAAAGAGAATGGGCCAGATGCTCAACTAATTTAAATCAGCTCAGCTCACTGATATTTACATCAAGAATCTGCCTCAGTATTTGAAATCCCTTTATCTCCAGCATGTAAAATACACAGAGAGCTATTTCGGACAAAAACTGTTCTCATGTGATTGCTAATTACACTAAAGGTTGTAGTGTGTAGCAAGGTATCCAAAGCTACAGCAGGAAAGAAAAACTGCTTCTGTATTTTTATCATTTATGGACTGAAATATTTTTATACATTATCAACACTCATTTTAAGACTATTTACCATCGGGGTGCAAATTACAAGTTTACCATGAATTAATGGATTTTCAAACATAATTTCTGAAATGTACATTTGTGTAAAACAAAGTGTTAAAGAAAATATTAAAACCTTCATGGGAATGTTTAAGACTTCTCTTTAAAAGCCTAATTGCTCCCTTTGGAGACATTATAATCTATTGAATAAATACTTATTTATAGACTTTTTAATTGGTGGATTACATTAACAGATATTAGGAAGTATATATTTTGAAGGCAAGTACATTGACCTTGTGGAGCCCAATGCCTCCTTATATTTAGCACATTTACTGGCAGAAAATTCTATAATTCTAATTATTAGCAAAATTGATTTTTACAACTTCTGCAAGATTGAGTTCACATATATTTAAAGGAAATATTGGCAAACTGTGTCTTTTCCCTAATAAACCATTAGGGACAGTAGCATTTCAGTCCCACTTCCAGCAGTCCCTAAGCAGTCAGAAACGCAGCTCTTTACTAGATCCTTAATCTCTGAATTGAACTACAATAAAAATAATTATAAAAACCTGTATTAGCATTCAAATTCAGCCTTTTGGAGTAAGCTCAGGAGGGAGAACTGTCATTTTAAAGGAGGACAGTGGGAGCCTGGAGCTACCACTGCAGACCCACTGCACAACCTGCAGAGAACTCCTTCACCATTTAAACTTGCTCATAAATGAAGAACAGATAATTACGGGAGGCAAAACATCAAGACAGAGACAAGAAGAGGGACCTAACAGAACCCAACAACCCAAATACTATCAACAGCAGAATGTAAATGAGAGGAACAAAGGGCATAGCTTGGGGTGGAAATACTTTTTTTTTTTTTTACCCCCTCATAGTGTGTTTCCATGGGGTTATGCTCTACTGATTTTTTTTCAGATGCTCCATCAACAATTTTCTGTATGGGAATCCCCTTTACTAATTAATTGTACTTTGGTGAAGAACAACTAGGGAATTGGCAATAAAGAGCCATTATAGGAAAGATCTTTTTATTATTGTGCTGTAAAAGACAAAGGCAGCACAATTTGGCAGATCACCTAATCTCTGTATTTCTCAGATCTCTATGTAGTTACTAGATAAAACTCGCCCCAAGCCAGAGGGCTGTGAGGTTAAATTTACTTTTGGAGAGGAGGGGAATAAAAAAATTATATTTGTAGCTGCGTGGAAGGGCAGATCCCCCAGTAAGTAGGACAAGCAAAAAATATCAGAGACGAGCCTGGACAGTAGGTTCTATCAAAGCCAGTAGAAAAGTTTGCAGACTGGTGTTTTTTCCTGCCTTTCAACAAAGCTAGACTTATAAATGGCATGGTCAAACAGACTCCACCAGCAGGTGGGAGTCAAAAATTAAAGCCCTGATTCCCAGTTTAGTCTTTCCTCTGTAGCAGCAAGCGCAGGCAGAAGAGGTTATTGAACCAGATAAAAAGACAAATGTGTTGCTTCCTCCCAGACACAGTGAGTATTATGCATCACTGTCAAAAAGCCTGAATAAAAGACCTTGTCTTGGTGCATAAATCCCCTGGCGTCTGTACCACTCTCATGAAATTCTTCAGTGCAAAACTTGTGTGAAAAGTTACTGCATAAAGGAAAGATGGTTGGTTACGCAGCAACACCTGCTATTGCTAGCAACCTTGAAAATCAGCTGGGCTTGCCAACAGGAGCATCAGCTGTACTTCAAAACACTTTCTGTAACTGAGAGACAGTGAAAGGAGTAGGTAAGGAAGGAGCAGGAGAAGGTGCAATAATTAAGCCACTGCTCGCTCCTGCGAATCCTGAGATTGCCATGATCACTCCTGAGCTGTGTGGCTGCATGCTCACAGCCAAACCACGGCGATCCCAAGGCTTCCTCTTCCCTTCTCATTCTAAGCACAAGGTAGAGAGCAAACAAAAAATCACCAAGACAACCTTGGGGCTCCCACCTTGCCTTCCTCTAGGACCTTAACCACTCTCTGAAAGGAGGAAGGCAGAAATGGAAGCCAGATTTTACAGCTGCTGGCCGGCAGCCAGAACAGCAGCTCATGTTGCTAAAGTCCGAGTCATGGTTTGATTAGATGGTGGAGATGCCTCTGCCCCATTTTTTTCCTCCCCTCGAGGTGAGCATGTGCCACTTTTTGAGTTACAAGGCTTACTTACAAAACTATTTAGAACCTCAGATATTGTGTATACATAATTTATATCACACACACACACACATATATATACCATACAAATCACACCTAAGCATACATGATCTTTCCACAAACCAAAGTGAGAAACAAGCAGGCAATCTGTAAAAACCATCTTCTACCCATGGATGGGCATAGCTTCTGGGAACTGATGGGATAATCATTCTTACAGAGAAACACTCCCAAGGCAGCCACTTCTTCCACCAAGCCCATATAAGTAACTTTATAGGATTCAACAACTGGTTGCTTACGATGTGATAAAGAAAAAGATATCCACAGAGGAAAAGGAAATGTGAATATGGAGAGGCAAAGATTTCCAATTAAAATGGCAAAAGAGGTGTTAGAGGTAGGTAAGATGCATCTTAAAACACAGATTTTATTTCCTCCTATTGCCATATAATATTTGTTCATTAACTTTAGAAAGCAGCAAGTGTTGAACTATTTTGTCTTATGAGCTGCTGATGCCACAAGTTTCCGTTATGTTACCCGAATTTCAACTTGTTTTTTTCCCTCTGGGTCTAGTTACATAACTTTTCAGGTTTTGATAAACACTCCTGAATGTGCTGCTTAGAAGATGCTATTAACATGCTGAGAACTTCCGGAAAGAGAATCAATCCACAGCTGCACAGGTTACATGTTAAAAAACCCCCACAATTAATTGAGGACAGGTATGGATGCACTCCTCTGGGGGAACAAAGAGACTACCTCAAGCCATGCAGATGCTTTCCACTGTTTGATGTTTCTGCAGCTGTACAGCCTCAGCTGATCACTACAGCACCTTTAACTCTGTAATACTGTGCCTTTTTCTCTTTCTGAAAATTATGAGAAAAGGCACCCACATGCTTCTTCCCAAATGCCAGCACATAATTTGTGTGTTTTATACTGTCTTGCATACAAAATTTAAGAAAAAAAAGACAATTAAGAATTGGAGAGTTTTTTTGCATCAAGTCTGGACTGCTTGGACAAGTCTCTTTACTGTTTCCTTTTTCCATTCTTTGCCAAATTTGTTTCTGTTTTACAAACTGCTTGATGCAACAAAGTCTGCTTGTTTTTATGTTACAAGGGACCAAGGACACTTGTCTAGAGATTCACATATTTGTTATGATTCAAGTGTAATTTCTACCAGCCAAAATAATCTTTAAAAGTCATTCCTCATTTTCTTGATCTACATTTTAGTGTACTGGAGTGATGTGTCCAGTTCTGGACCAGGCTCTGCTCAGTGGTGCTCAGCAATGGGACAAGAGGCCATGGGCAGGAACTGATGCCCAGGAAGTTCCACCTGAACATAAGGAAGAACTTCTCACCTCTGCAGTGACTGAGCACTGGAACAGGTTTCCCAGAGAGGGTGTGGAGTCTCCCTCACTGGAGATATTCCAGAAGTGTCTGGACACAATCCTGTGCCATGTGCTCTGGGATGACCCTGCTTAAGCAGGGAGGTGGCACCAGATGATCCACTGTGATCCCCTCCAACATCACCCATTTTGGGATTCTGTGATACTTCTATACCTACCTCCTAGTGGCTTTTGAAACAGTAAAAACCTAAGTCTCTTCACATACAGCATAGAAATCAAAATCCATGTTTTTACAATAAAAAGTTAGGTAGTATTTCTACACTGATCACCCTGGAATGATAGTCCTTAGGCTTTCTCCACTGTCACTTGAATTTTGGAGGAAGGGCACCGACAAAGCTCAAGGGAAAAAAACATTTCTTTTCCTACCAATCAAGAGGGAACAAAGTAAACTGTTTGCTTAAGGATGGTGCATTCTGTTCTTTCCAGAAAGAGGAAATCCCCTGTGAGTAATGCATATATTTTTTATAGTTTTCTGATGAATGAGCGATACACTTGTATAAAACATCAGCAAAAATCCCTCCCACTGATGTGCTTTCTCTGAGAAGTCGCAGTTGTTACACTGTTTCCTCCTCAACCCTCAGTGCTTATTTCTGGTATTTTTCAGTATTCTGTTTGAAAAACCAAAAAAAAAAAAAAAAGAAGAAGCAAACAGGAGTGCTAGATTAGAAAAGGCAACAAACTTTTAAATGTAGTAATTAACATGACACTGCTTGCAGGTTAACTTTGTGCTGCTTCCAGCAGGCGCTGCTGAAAGGGTCTGAGCGCTCAGGCATGCAGCTGCCCCATCGCAGGTGATAGAGCTGCTTCAACATGATAAATCCTTTTGAAGGCAAGTATAAAAAAGCTTTGATTCATATACACTGAAACTTGTTATAAGTAATGAATGATTTAGATGGAACACATTTAGCACTGTCTGGGAACGAACATTTATTACAAACATACCACAACATCTAAAGCAGTGGCAGATAGCACACCATCAATCAGAGCAGACCACCAAAACAAATTGTGCCTCATAAACTACTTTAATATGTCACACAGCTTCCAAATATACATCACTGATCCATTTGTTACAAAGCCTAGGCTACTTTTTCACTGACAAGTCAATGACATTTGGTATTTTCATTTACGTGCAATATCACAATGAATCTAAGGACTCCATTCACCCAAAATGAGGTTCTTGCAAGCACTGGCCTTTCATGCTCCTCAGGCTTGCACAGCTCTGCACACATGGATCTTGGTAATGACGCCTGTCTACAAAGACCCACTTGCCAGTGTACTTTGTCTGTATCCTTTAGCAGCATCTTGGTAACTATTTCAAGTCCTCCAGCTGCAGTTCCCTCTATACCCATGCAATATTTATGTCCCTTACTGATAAGAGCAGGCAGCAGCACAGTAGCAGTTTTAAAGGGCATATGCTACATGCTGGAGAACAGATTTTTCAACTCATTTTGAAGAAGTGATCGAGAAAGGTGCGTCTACTTTTTCTCTTTCAATATCAGCAGAAATGCCTATAAAATAATTCTGCCACAGAACCGCAAAAATTAACTCATATATTAGGTCTCACCGCCTGCACAGGCTTAAAACTTCTGCACTTATATTTAAGATCTGTACTACAGCATAGCTAATATTAAAAAAAAAAGTTTATTTTCTCGTGTGAGGATTAATCAAACAGTGTAAACCACCAAAACTGAGCACTTCATCCTCCATCTCAATGCACTTCTAGAGGTATAAATGACAAGCTGTGCTTAAGAGAAATGTCTGAGTGCTGCAAATGCAAATTTAAGAACGTGGATTTCAACCAGTTTTTTAAGAAACCTATGTCAGAACAAAATTGGGCTGAGTGGGGATTAAGAAGTTAAGAGTCTTGTTGTTTATTAGCTTTCCAAAAATCTGTAATGTGTTTCCTAGTCAAACATCTCTTCTTATCTCTCAAACAGGACTGGAAAGCACACAGTTCACATAAAGTTTGATGTAAACAGTCTTAAGGGATTTCTAACTGCATCCCGTTAATTCAAGGCAGTGAGATAATAAGCTCCATGGTCTGATTTCTCCTCAATATACACCAAATACTCTTTTGCTACTCTGCAAACTGCTGCTGCATGAGACAAAGAACGCATCTGAGGCAGCACAAGCTGGGTGGGACATGCAGCACCAGCACAGGCTGGCCAGAGCTGTGAGTCAAGGAGCAAAGCTCTGCTAGGTCAGTGTCAGTGCTGTGGTGCAACAGACCTACCGCACACAACTTTCAACTCACACATTTCCCCACAAATTCTCAATTTTATATTTTAAATGCAATTCTTCACACATTCTTTACCTGCTGCTTCTCTTGAACCAAGCATTCTAACTGTCTGAAATTTTGAGGAAGTTTGCCTTTTTATCAGATAATTTTTAGTCCTGCTTGAAAGTCAGTGACACTCCTGTCTCTTCTGTTTTTAAATATCAAATGTTACTATTTAAGCCCTATAATGTGTCATTGATCTGCCTGTTAAGCATCCACTGAAATCAATGGCCTGTTCAGTGTACAAAAATCAATGATAGGGTATAATCCTAAATAAGTATTCTACTCACAAAGCTCTGTGATGCCACCTTGATTTCAGTCTTTCATGTATGGCTACTCAAGACAAAATATTTATTAACCTAATACTAGTACAAAGAAGACAAGCAAACTGATAAAATTAATGACAAGTGCAGTGGCATTAGTGGTGTGAGTAGTGTAATTAATTAGTCAAAACACTTGTAACACTTTTAGAGGATATTATAAAAATAAATAAGAAAAGACAAGCCATTATGATTTTCCTAAGTATGCGATAATAGTTATACATATCCTACATTTATGCCATTATGATTTTCCTAAGCATGTGATAATAGTTCTGCATATCCTAGATTTATGCCAAAGCCAACACAAAGTAATAACTAGCTGACACCTATTATGATGGCTGAATAATTCTGTATCATGTTGAGATCCAAGAGAACAGTCATCTGCACTATGACAAGCCATCATAAAAATTCAGGATTGTAAAGCCTGAAAGAACCATAAATGGACAAAGAGACAAAGAACATATTTGTTTAGGTTGTGTTTCATTGTCATTGTGGACCGAAAGCATCCCCAGTGGGCATCCCAAGCAATTCTGCTTTCACGAGGGGTTTCATGAGCAACTTCGAGCTACTGTGCAAACCTCTCAGCAGACAGAGGGAGTACACACAGCCCTGGTTCAAAAAGGAACATAATATGTCATGACTTAATAGTGTTTGATTTCTCCCTCGTGGTTTTTAACGCTACAGAGTTGACCTCTTTCCTCCCTTGGTGCTCGAGTGTTGACATCTCAGTGTTCTTTCTTGATTAACCAAACCTCATCCTCCACTTTATTCCTTTAGCCTGGTTTTTCAAAGAGTGCTCTTACTGCTTAAGACAAGGAAGAAAAAAGGATTGGACAAGGCAGCTACACTGAACACTTAGTAAGATAGGGGGCTAAAATCCCACACCAGGCGTGGCAGCTGCGATAATGATGTATAATTTAATTGAAGCTATACTGTGAGCCTCAAAAGGACTTCAGACCTTTCCCCATGTTTATATATTATTCAGGCTAATGGCAACCCTGAAATAGAAAAAGCTTCTTATCTCTTAAAACTTTTATTGCAGCGAGTTCGAAATGCACACAGCTGAGTGCTGGTCTGTCTGCTTTAATGCAAAGTGAAAGGAGGCCGTTTCCAGCATGCTTTTGCATCGCTATCTTGGCAAAAAGACAGATGGGATTGATGCCTTAGAAACCAGGGATGCCACGGCATGCACAAGAAATTTAAAGGTTTGAGTTATTTCTAAACTCAAAATATGTTATCTGTGTCTGGCCATTATTTGTTTTCACCTTTTTTCTCAACACAAGTTCATAGAAAAAATATAAACCCCATTAGACAAGACAAAAATCTATAGCAATCAATACAAATGGCACCTCCTTTTGCATTTTGTGCAAGTTAAATGTCCGATCTTGCTGCACTTTTAATACTGTAACAAAAGCCTGTGTCTACAGGGTTTTTGAAAACTAACAGGATAATTTACAGAAGGATGACAAGTGGCTTATTAGCAGTGGTGTTGTCTGGTGCATATTCATCCTGCAGACCAAGCAGCAGTAAAGGATCACTCTTCAAGCTGGTCTTCAGTCTATGCTCAACTTACGTATGCAGGGGAATAGAGGAATAAATCAGGAATCTTCATAAGAAGGTTTTTGCTTCCAGGCATTGTTTATACCATAATGCAAAATTAGAACTCAACATAATATGATACAAGTGCACCTGCCCACATAAAAAATAATACATGTATAATTAAATAAGGCAACCCCAAATCACATCTGTGGAAGACGGTGGTCACAGAAAGCCAGGAAGGAATTCTTCCCATTATTTTCCTTTCAGAATGCATAGCAAAATTCCACCCTATGGTGACTGTCTTTAGGTATCCTGGTGATCGATGAATCACACAGCTCATCCTGTGATCTCTGCCAATAGGCAAAGACAATGTAAGTGCCATCAAACATATCAATCACTGCTGTATTTCTGCTGAAGAGATTATGAACAGATACAGCCAGAGCTAGCGGCTGCCCTTGCCATGAATCAAAAATGTGTACTGCTAAACTGATTTAGGGCCTCAAACTACATTATCTGTAAAATGAAATTACTATGTTCTTTGTTTGGAAAGGGAATTGAAAAGACCAATACAGATCAAGTAAATTTACATGCATAATACATTATATTATCCTGTGTTCTCAACACATCAACACTTTCTCTACATGAGGTGCACTTTCTGAGAGAACATGCAAGCTTTTGTAACACAACTTTTTTTTAAACTAGGCTTTAAGCAAGTGTATGAAGGAGCTATAAATGTTAGAGAGTGCATAAAAGACAACACATCTTCTGTAATTTGAATGGCGCAAAACCTCTTACCAATTATTGTGTTCCTTTCAGATTAAAGAACAATACTACACGATCAAAGGGCACCAGAAAGGAAATTAGTCAAGATGCTGAGCCATGTTTTCCCAAGAATACAAATTAAGCAAAGCATATTATCAGGAACAAAAGTGTATCTACATGTTCCTTATTACCTGGTAGATTGTCTTTTACTCTCTCTATAGGAATAATTCAAGGCAACATTTCATATTAGTAGTGTTTTTCTATTTAAATGCAGTTAAAAAGGTATTAAAACAGACTGAAAGAAATGAATAACTCTCTGATAAATAACCTCTGTAGATAACCACATTGTAAAAGGTCTTCTAAAAATTAAAAACCAATTGACAAGCAGAAGAAACCGTGCATTGAATGTGAAGATCAAAGGCGATGAGAACCAACATAATGATATAAAAATGCCAGTCACTGGTGCCCAGGAGCTGTAATGCAGAACAAGCTTTTAAGACAGCTCAAAGAGTGAAATTCTATTAATGTTGGATTTTAAAATATATCCTACGCGGGGCTGCTGTAGAAAGAGTAAAGCAAGACTGTGTTAAACAGAGAATTTATCCTCCTCACAGTAACACAGCCAATGCATTAACAAGTTAATTGGGAGGGGGGCAGGGGGGGAAGTAAGTAGAAACAGTGGATGTTCCTCCTAAAACATAGAGAGATTGAAATTAAGTTTTATGTCATTATTACCCGAGAGGCTTTTTTCTCAGAGTACCAAAAACTGAGTCTTTGCCCTGGTAAGTTGCAGAGAGTTTCTGTCTCCACACACTGCACCAGGAGGCTCCACCACCAACTTTAGAGAAGTTCCTTCATAACTCTACTACAATTCCATTCTTCAACTGCCACAGTCCTGGTCTTTAAAATATATTTTTCCTTCAAAGCAATATCCAACAGCATGAAAGAATTGACTAAGTGAGGCTGATTTCTTCAGTTTTCCTCCTATTTCCCTTCTGCAGATCTTCAACAGTCAAAAGCAGAAGACTGCAACTTTAAAAATAAAAATGGAAACAAAATTTCAGTACAGCACAGTCATTCTTCTTTTTATTTTTTCCACAGTGACTACCAACAGCTAGAATATTACCCGGATTTCAAGGCTGTCATTTTTTTAAAGTAGAAGCTAAAACGTCTAGCACTGGGAAAAAAAAAATCCAAATTGCAAAGTTGAAAACCAACTTTTGTCCAGATTTTTAATGAACTTTTCATCCTTCTCCATGCTCTGTAACCTTAAACTATTTTAAGTATGCATTTATTCTTTTTGTTATTAAACATGTATTATTAATCTAAGGTTTTTTGACACTACTTTACACATAAATTGAAAATTATTAAATTAATAGCTTCTTGACACCAAAGAAGACAGTAATTCATTAAAACATGTTCTTTCTTAGTGCACAAACTCATCTCAAGGCCATGGATAATCAGACAGATAACAATGAATGGATGAGCCAGACCCATTGCAGGATGATAGATAGCAAATAAGGACTGCAGACAAATTCTCAAGCTTTACCACAATCACCAGCAGTATGAAACCACCAAAACTAGTGGGAACTGCATCAGTGTCACAATTATTCCTCTGTCATATCAGCCTCAGGACTTTTCTGTGCTCTCATCTTCAGACCACTTTTTCCCCAGCTGATTTGATCTGTTTGTAGACAGGGACTACCTGGTAAGAACTGTCATGATTGATTAGCAAATAGATGATACCACAGATAAGACCCAAAAGCAGATTCTCCTCTCATTTGAAGTGGCATAATTCTAGAAATTTCAGAGGAATTACTCCTGCCCATAAGCAAGGTTCTGAGTACATTCCAGACACTACTCCCAGACACACCCTGATATACAGAACAACACTACAGTTCTTCTCAGGCAAGTGCAAAGAACAAGACACAGTCTTATATTTGCAGAAGGCACATAACCAGGGGCATTCCTCAAAGGCTATTTTCTGCATAATATGCTAATCTTTTAAAGCAGAAGTAGCAGATTTGGTATCTCAACTGCTTTCCAGAGAAATGCTGAATGTAGCGAGTGAAGAACAGGCTCTCCCTGCCTCTTTTCTGGAAATAAAAGAAATTAGGAACACTATCTGTGGTTTCTTGAAGGAAGCACTAATTACACTAAAATTATGATAACAGATTTCCAAATTTCAATGTCAATAAGACTTAAAAATATAACTAAAAAATGCTTTTTGAAATACACAACCTAAGACTTGATATTGTTTTTATTTGGGTTTATCTGCCACTGGTTTTCACTCAGTCAGTCCCGCAGCACCTTTCTTTAAGATTTCTAAGGAACTTTTACCTTCATGGGAGAAGAAAACTAGTGACATGCTCAAATAACATGAAAGTTGTATCCTAAGTTTTCTGTAATTAAACAGAGTAAAATCCTTCTATATCTCTCAAAAGCATTTTCTCTAATTTTCAGAAAAACAATTGTGGGCAGTTTTTTCCCTCATTTATATTTTCCTATATCAATTATTACATAGACTTGCATTTCTTCTCCCAGTAAGGTTCTAAGCAATGGGCAAACCATTTGCTCCTTTACTCCTATTTACAGAGCTGAGGATCCCTTTTTCCTGTTTTTCCACTGTCTGTACAATGGACCTACAAACTAGGTTAAATTACCAAACCAGAGGCACTAATCTCAAGCATTATGGTGAGTCTGTGACTTTTCTCTCTCTAAACTTTGCAAAATTACCCAGTGCACTTTTAATGAACTCAAAAAGTCCACCTGGTAGAAAGTGAATTGTTAACTAAAGCAACATGTGGTGTTAATGAGAACACTTATCCAGCCTCCTGAATGGGAAAGACACTGAAGAATTTGTTGCTCATTTGCACCACCACAGACCTGGTTCAGGCTTGGCACCACAGCAGGAATTTCACAGGTGACGTCTCATCACAAATCACGTGAGCATGGAAACCACGGGGCTGTGCCCAAGGCTGAAAGGAAGTGGGGAGGCTGTGAGGAGTGTTGGTATTCAGAGGATGTAGGAGCCCAGAGCAAAGAGGAGGGTCACACTTAGGCATATCAAAACTCTGATTTTTGTGAGGGCTGAGAGTCCTTGTCTCTGAGGACATGCTTCTATGTCCTGTGCTGAGTGGTCAGCATATCTGGAAATAAAACTGCATTTTTTCTCTCTCTTGTTTTTTCCATTATTTTAAGTTTGCTCATGCAAGGAAACACAGTAATGAAAAAACACTGGTTTTGAGGGAACACCTTAGAAAAAAGAAAAAAAAATACTGCACTTCACTTCTCTGTGCAATATAGCTCTGCAACCATGAAGCTGTTTTACTATTTAGCTAGTGAGGCTGATGTAGTTTCAAACCTAGTAGGATTAAATCAGTGCTAGGATGACAGCGAACATGACACAATTCAGCCAAGAACAAGATTTTAAGATTCAGATATCAATGACTGAAAAAGTAATTTCTGTTGAAGAGACTCTCACTATTAAACAGCAGCTCTAAAACAAGAGCTCTACTTTGTTGGTGGTTCAAGCAACATTTACCAAAACTAACTAATCTGTAAATTCATCAGAGATCCCTACCCTCCAGTTTTGAATGTATTAAGACGTTTTCATGAGGTTATTTAGTAATGGCTCTTGAAAGCAGTAATGTACTCTGAGTATTCCTTAGATCATGTTTTGAAGTAAAAAATCAATAGTGTTTAACTGAGGAACAACATTTTCTTTGAAAATTTGTAGAAAGGGAAAGCCAAAATTACATTTTCTCAGCCACTCTATGTGCTTAGTCCTGTTCATCACATTGAAAGTGCACATCTGATCTGGGCTCTTTCAACACCTAAAGGCAATGTACACGTGTTCATTTTACACGTGGACAAAAGTGAAGAGAGTTTGCTTGAGCTTGCTGGTTTTCTAATGTCAGTGATGCTTTATAGTTGTTCCAAAATCTGTTCAACACAAAAAAAAAAAAAAATATGCAAATAACCAAAGGAGAGGAACGTGTATGCATGGGGGGATGAAGCGTTATTTAAATATTCGTTCTGGTTTATAACTGTTTGATCAACATACTTTTTAATATGATAGCAAACATTTAAAGCAATGCTCCAAGCACAGGATGTGGACATAGGATTCAGAGGAAGGTGCCACCTTATTAAATTTTTTTTTTCTGGATTGTCTGGAGCTGCAGGGTGAAGTTATGTGTCAGCTTGCACTACCCTAAATCGAGCCATGATCACAATCTCTCCTCTTCCCTTGTGGCCATGGCCCTCTCCTGTACCAAGCTCCCTGTGACCCAAGAGTGCGCAAACAAAGGGGTCACATCAGCTACATGAATGCTATCCTCTCTTTTCTGGCCAATTCCTGCCTGAAGCAGCTCCCTGGGCAGGGGTTCCCCCAGATGTGCCTGAGCACCAGCAGAGCAGGAGGAGGGACATTCTGTAGACAGGACTCTTGGAAGTGGAAGGAGACTGAAACCCTGGCTCGGGCTGACTCTATCTGCCAAAGGATAGCAGCCCCTTCTCAGTGGTGGCTGGAAACACTCTTCCAGCCTGTTTTTCTCTCTGCTGTTCAGTTTTGTGACAGCAGTGGCCTGCTCTTAAGTAGATGTTACTCTTCCCCCACGTTATTTTTCCCCTTGTGGCTGGAAAAGCCACATCATTTTCTCTCCCTTGCAGTTGAGAGGAAAGCTCTCACAAGTCTGGTTTTCCATTGCTCCATTGTCTCTGCCTGTATGAGACTGAATACTGGTTGCCAAACTTCTATAAAGTATTCTAAATGCCTTCAAAGAGATGAAAAATAGACAAGTATATATTCCATTTATTCCAACAAAGTATGTGCAGGAAGCTACATGCATCCCCAGAGTCCTTTTGAATTCAGATTTTACTCCAAAGAAAGTGGCGTAAAAGAAGGTGCAAAGATTTGTTTATCGTCATGGGATAGGGGCTAAATCTAGACTTTAAAAAAAATAGAAGACTAAATAAATCCCAGTTAATTTCACAGTCACTCTGTATCCAAATAAACACTCTTATCCCTTTTAAGAATATTCAAAGCAAAACTATTAGAACATCCTTTGGTATATCAAATCACATGCTGTGTGTAGTCATATGCTTTATATACTTGCAGTCAAACTAAAACTGCAGATCCACACTTACAGCACTCAGTTTCTAAAATTAGATTTTTAGATGCTTAGCTAGGCACAAGCCACCTCCTCAAATATATCAAGCTTCCTCCAAAGTAAAAAAAAATTGTGAATTTCTTACTACTCAAAATCAGGTTGCTTCTATAAAACATAGGGAAGTACTTTTAGGACCCTGAGTCTGAAACTTTTGGTCAGCATTTCCAAAGCTTTTCCAATGTAAAAGAGCATGGCAGCAGATTTAATCTCTCACGATTTACGAAATATTGCTAGTCATAGAACATGATAACGTATTAAAAAATACTTCATGCAGTCTTATCCTTGAAATTACAGAAAATAAATTACTTAAATTAGATAAATGGCAAACTATATAAAGTGTTATGCTTAAAATCACATAAAGTAAACAGTGAATCATCCCAGCACAGCTGGCTGTGCTCTGCAAGTGCTGCAACTCAACCACATCGAAAGCTCCACATCCAACCAGTCCCCTTGTGCCTCACAATTACTCACACTGAAACCCAGGCTACCTGAGTCCATGTAAATGCCTCCTATCTGCTTTCATGTATTTAACATCTAAACTAGTGCTGGTGTACTACATGCACCCTAAATAATACATGTACTGATCAATCTATAGGGACACTGAATCTGAGGCTCACATCTTTGTATCACCCTCACCAGTAATACCTTGCCAGACACATTTAAGATTTCTAACACTGGTATCTTTTGCCATAAAAATGATTAAACTGCAATAGAGCTGAAATTGGAACTGAAATATAAGGCTGGATCACTTGCATAATAAACTTTGATTTAGTCATTAAAGAGATTATTGCTTCACTTCCCTGTAGACAGTAAGGAGAGGCACGACCCTCATCTGGTTCTGTGGGGTGATGCCCTGTGGTTGCATTTTATTTTTATTTCTCCAATATGATCATAAGTAAATCAACTCACTCTGAGTTCTGAAAATGGAAATTCTTTCAGTGAAGCACAAAGGAGATGTGATCAAACAAGGCTTTGGAGAGAAGGCATGCTTTAACCTGAATTTCCCAGCCCTTGGTCTGGTCCTTTCCCTCTGAAGTCTTTCCATCTCCAACTCCTCTCCCCAACCCTGAAGGTCTTTTCTTTCCTTGGGAGGTGTTACCAGCACTGCTGACAGATTACTCTTGTGCCAAGGCACCCTGGGTGTGCACAGTCTCTCTGTGCTCCTCCTGAGGCTCAGCTCACCCCAAGGACCATCCCAGAGTGACTCAGTCTGCCACCCCTCAGCTGGGGTGGGACCGACCTGCCTAAAGGACGAGATCCTGCTCCAGAGACCACCACGTGAAGAGTCAGACTCCTCAAAGCTGCACAGCAGCCTGAGTGGGCACTTTCCCACCCCCCCAGGGGAATGCATGAGTTGTTTCCAAGATGAGGAAGGGGTTTATGTCCTCCAAGAGTGGTGGCTGTCCTAATCATGTCACTCTCTCTCTGAACCTTTCTGTCACACAGCCTTCCACACAGCTGGAATTAAACAGGCTGCTCACTTTCCAGTCTACAAATTTTCCCAGATGCCACTGGAGAGATACAAAGCATCCACATGCATCTAGCTGGGTACACTCAAACCTTTCCCCCCTCCCACCTATAAACGACAAAGTGAAAACACCGTTGAAAGAAATTCAGAAGGGAATAGGCATTACCAATGCCAAAAATCTGCTTTAAGATAAACTCAAAACAATACTTAATCTTCTTTTCCTAGTTTTTTGGTTTCCCTAATATAAATGTTTCGTACAAACTTGAACCATGGTGTGTTATTTCAGCTTAAAGGAAAAAAGAAATTCCAGTTGATTTGTACTTCCAGGTTCTGATTTTAGACTCCAGTTTATCTTGATTATCTTTAGTTTATAAATCCCAGTTTAAAGCACATTTAGAGACTGCATTCCAATGAATCATTCTGAAAGGTCTTCTGGCATGCAGACTTACAAACAGCTAGAAAAGAAAATGGTGTCTTTATGTTTCTCTGGACCTACATACAGGACTCATTTCGCTCCCTGATACCTGACTTAGAAACTAAATCAGGAGCAGTTTTCTACCCATAAGTCCATTCCATTCTTTTAGTTGTGGGTGGGTGGCCTTTTTTTTTTTTTGCGAGTTCCAAGGAGAAAAATACAGGTGAACAGAGCTGTTTTTGTCATAAATACAGAATTATACAGCAAGACCATAGAAAATGTCTTCTCAGAGCTTGTAGCTTCAGCAATGAAGTTTTTATTAATTGTACCAGAAAATTCATTAACGTGTATTTATCATGACCAGGGCCTAGACACACATTTTTGAAACATAATGTGGTATGGAAAAACTGGAGGGTGGTCTAGAACAGTCGTTGCCATCCACCATGCAACTGACTTCAGCATAGGTAATCTTGTGAGTCACACAATGCATTTCCAGCTGCACATACCCAGCTTCACCCTTCCCCTCTCAGCAACACAGCTGGAAGTTGGTATGCAGGTCTCTGGCTGTCTGGAACCTCTTAAAAATAAAAATAAGAATAAAAAAACCTCTGTTTCCATTTTGGGATGGGCTTCCCAGTGAGCTGCAGTGGAGGAGAAGTTTGCATGTTGACATCTCACCAAGCAACAGCATGAATTCCATGTGCACCCCAACAAAAACAACTCGCATCACAGAGATAGCAGCAGAAGCTGGTGCTTAATGGTTAATGGAAAGGGGAGGTGCACACATCCCGATTTGGAGGTCAGAAATGCTCGGACTACACGACATCACAACAACCGTATCCCGACAGATCCTGCACTTGGAGCTTTCCCCAGAAAGCAGGCATCCTCTTCATGTCACCCAGCTCTCACAGCAATATCACGCATGAAGCAAACCACTGGACAGCAGGTATGCCAAGCTTTTTGCTGACTCAGAGCTCCAAGTAAACAAGACAAATTGCTTCTTAGCCTCCTTGAAGCAGGTATCTTCCTTATGTTTTGTTTCAGCTGCAAAAAAAACACTTCTAAGAAAAGCAAAAGCCCATATTAAGATATTTTCTGCAGTCAGGTTCATGGGTTATTTTCTACCCATGATAAAAATTCAGCTCTTTGCCTGTGTCTGAGAGTAGGCAAGAGACCAAAGCAATACAGCCCTCATTTACCAGATTTAATTGAAAATGGGAGAAAGGGAAAAGTTAACAGCATTTTTTAAATCCCAGGAACTTGACAGTGACATATATTCCTACCTCACATACCTCTAAGAAGAGGTCATGCTGCCCAGAGTAAATAACAGCTTGCAATTTGCACCGAGGATACCCAGCAGCAGCACTGTGAGATACATATGATAATGTGATTTACAGGACCAGGAAATAATTTTCAGATATATGTGCTACATTAAAAATCCAGGTTAAGCATGTGATGCAACTTTTCCCTTGGAGGTACGGTAGGTAGAAGATTAAATGCAACAAAAGGAAATGTCGGGGCAGGGGGAGGGAGGAGTCTCCTGCTGAGATGTTGTAATAAATTATTAAAACTTCTTTTTAATGTTGATGCTACTCTTTAACCTCAGATCACAATACTGACAGCAGAGAGAAACTGGAAGCGCTATTAAAGCTGTGATAAACACACCATGCTGTGGCAACACTTGTAAGGGGGGAAAAAAAAAGTAAAAAAATCCTGGGGGTGCCTCCAATCAGCAACATCAAGAAACAACCAGGGAGAAAATGTCAAGCTATCTACAATCCACAGTCCCTCAGTCCAAATATTTATGAGATACCATTTATGCTCACTGAGCTATATTAGATTATGAGACCTCAATAACCCATGTTTTCCATAAACAAATGTCATGCAAGGAAGCAAAACAAAGTGAACTTTGTGAAAAAGCACATTTAGTGAACTGCTCACAGCACACACAGGGTAAATCTTCTCAGCAGTTTTTAACAGAAGAGGAAAATGGATTGCTGCCTTCAAAAATCATAAGTGTTTTCTCAACACAGCATTTTTTCTATAAAGTTAATGCAATTTATCTTTATTAACACATCAACACTGACATAGCCAGTCAGCCAATTAGTGCTGCTGGCAGTGCATTTCACAACATCCATGTACTCTAAAAAAAATGTCTGTCTAGTCATTTTTACCACATATACTAAGCATTCTGCACTCAAAATAGGCTTCTTGCTTTCTTTCTCTCCTCTTCTCCAACCCTGTAGTCCCCCATGGTGGGGGTAACATCACTTCCAATAAAGCCACAAGAGTCCCACAGGCTCCATAATGAAAAGAACAATCTCAATTCTTACAATCCAAAAAACCACTAAATTTCTAAATGTCATACATTTCATTTTATCAAGGCCTTAAACATTATTGTGCTAACGGTACAATGCAGAGCAAAATTCCTGCAAGGAATACATACCTTACTCAGAGTCAGCCAAGCAAATTAACAAGAAAACAAATTAAACTCCATGCTCTCTTTTTAGCATGCTATTGCAAGCCCACACAGGAAACCTGAAATCTGAGTCACTCAAAATAGCACAGGTATTTTCCTTAGATTACTTTTAATACAGCTTTTTAGAATCTTACCCAAACATCCATTACAAAAGTTTTCCTTTCCACTTACCCCCCTTCCAGTGTTTGCCTTTGGTCCTGCTAAGCTTGCTCAGGGTTGGTCCAGAGAAGAGCAACATCAAAACGAAAAGAAGTTCAAGCATAGTGATTTTCCCCCGTTTCAATGATAACAACATTTCCACAAGTTATTTAAAAAAATATATAAAAAAAAATTAAAAATCTCACATCTTCTCCCCCACTTTGTGTTTACTTAGGGAAGAGTGATTAATCATTGAAAAATTAGAGTAAGGAGTAGCTTTGCTCTTCTCAGACGTTGAAGTAATATTTCAATGATGTAGCCCTGAGGAAAGCCACATTTCTCACTGATCCGATTTCTCCCACACAACATGCAGCCAGCACTGCTGCTACTACAGCAGCTATAAAATAATTTCTGCTCCTCACTTTGGTTTCTGTGGGAATATATTCCTCAGCTTGCAGCGTGAGCTTGATTGAAAATGATAAATACAGTAATGCTTGTGTCCAGCAGAAAAGAGAAAAGATGTCAGGATTGTGAAAAAAGATGAGAAGCAGTTGTACTGACAGCTTTAAGCCTGACTGTCTGATCCTAATAGCTGTGCAACCAACCAAATTGCTCTTTTAAGAGTAATAAGGCTTCAGTGAAAGCTGGTGTCACTGCCACTTGGGTAGGTAGTGCAGGGCTTGAAAATCACCAAGGAACCTGCTGGAGATAACGACTGCCACGGTCCCAGCTCCGAGCGCAGAGGGCTGAGCAGAATACAGTATGCACAGGGAGCATTTAATCTCTATTGTGTGGAGGAGATTTCCTGCTTTGCACTGTGCCACTGCTCAGGACTTTTCACTGCATTTTCTTCAGGCTTTACTTCACATTTTAAACTAAAATGCAAGCTTCAACACATTAATTACTTGCAACATTTCTGAATTATTGCCTGGAAAGAANTTTTTTTTTTTTTTTAAAGTAGCAAACAGGAAGAACAAATCTTTAGCAGTAGCAGCAATCTTTTTGCTGCACAGTGTAGCTCTGCATTTTATATTTTCACACTGCCTATCCTTAGGATCTCCAAAATCCAGGGGGCGGGAGTACAGGGTGGAGAGGGAAGGAAAGAGAAAGGGGACATTGAGAAATGCCCATATTTTCAAAATAATAGATTGCAGTCAGTTTTTCCTATAAAAGGTGTTACTGCCACAGAAATAATAAGGCTACTACCTGCATCTCCAAATGTTTGTATTTAAGATTGCTGACGCTGGATCAGCAAACACAAGACTTTCCGTGCAAAATTTTGGATTTTCATGAAGGGTACTCTGAGAAAGATACCTGACATTCAGACTGCTCAAACAGTCTTGATATGCCCGGTGCCTGCTTAAGTGTGCCCAAAAGCTTGAATTCATCTACACCCTGGCATTTTGTTGTTTCCATATAAGCATGCAGCAGTCAAATCAATGAGCCACAAACCTTGTGCTGTAGATTTATATAAATAAAAAAATCAATGTCTTTAGAATGACAAAGCAGCTATGGTCACAAATTCCCTGAAGTTATCACATTTTTAACCACAGACATGATGCCCTTTCCAGTGCAACATTAAAAAGATGGTATTAATAAATCTGAAGCCTTGCTTATTCATCTGAATAAAGAATGATATTTTGACTGGTTGAGACAATCATGAACATCTGATATATGTTCAGACATCTTTTTTAAAACAAATAGCACGTAGTATCACAAACATGGGATTCCACCACCACCACATCAACAATGAAAGATCTTTTTAGTTTTAAGTTCTGCAATATATTTATGGGCTTGTTAGAGGATGTAACATTTGCATTTAGACGGAAAACAAACACATGCTGATGTACAGTTTTTCATCCCTCTGTGCATTAATTTTTAAGTTATAAGAGAGCTTACCAGATGCTAAGTCTGATATATCAAGGATGATGTTTATGGCTCTTAGTTGCCAAAAATTAGGTCAGTATCTATCACATAGAGTCACTAAGCTGGGGCTTCTGTTAAATTTCTCCAGCAAGCCATTCTTAATCACCAGTCTCATTGCTAATAATTAAAACACCATTTCTTCTATTTCTCTCCCAACTGTTACTGAAATGAGGCAGGCAGACACTTGTGTTCGTTTGGATTGCTAGCACCATGTGACATGTTGAAGAACCAAAAAATCTTAGGAGTTCACAGAGGTTTCACGATTTTTACATCCAGATAATAAGATAACCTTAAACTAAACAACCACCAGCCTCACCCTCCCCAGGTGCTACTAAGTAAATTCACTAACTTAAAAGTTTTGGGTCAGAAAGGAAACACTTTCAGTGTCCAAAATGTGTGACAATATCAGTCATACTTCAGAACTTTTGACAGATCATAGTCTTGGCCCTCTCTGAAACCTTATGTCACTTTTACTTCCCACATCCATTCTTCAGTTTCTGCATTGCTTTGAAATCTCATAACCCCCTGAAAGTTTATCACACTATCCTGTTTCTGCCCCTACCCATGAGTAAGTCAGCTGCCACGTGGAAAACTGTTTCCAATGGTGGCAGGCATCCTTAAAAATACCTCCTTGGCCCCTATACTGCTGAAGAATTCAAGCCAGCTTGGATACCCTGTATTCTCAGCATTAAAAGCAGTGGCTTTTGGAAGGGACTATGAGTTTGTGTCAGCTTCCTGCCAGCTCTGACATGAGCCTCTAGCAGCTCAGCAGGATCAGACACTGCCTGAGTAGCAGCTCTGGTGATACGGGAGGAGAAGGGAAGGGCCACCGAGAAGCATAAGGAAAACCACCATGACTGTTGGTCATAGGCATGCTTGGTTCAGCCCAAGGCCTGAAGCACCCGGATTTCCACTCTGGTGACGGTTTTCTGGATTATTTTACAACAGGTAAGTTATTGAATCCACTTAGGATTATATTAGGAGTGAGCAGGCAGACCTTCAAGAAAACATAGAAAAAGTCCCTTATGAAATTTAGTGGGTTTTTTTAATGTCCTCATTTCTAGGTTCATAAGAATTTCAGTTTTCCAGAGTTGAAATGCCTCTAGAGGAAAGATATGGTTTTAAGAAAGATTATACAAACTTTGTAGGATGAAACATCAGAAAGACAAATAAAAGAAACTCAACACTTATTTTTCTTTCATGTATCATGATTTTTAAGTCAACATCGTGTTTTAGAGATGTAAAAGGACTGATTTGTAATCCTATTTCATGCTTTGAATGTGCAGCAGTGGAAACGAAGAAAAGTAACCAGTCTGAAGCCCACATTTATGTCTGTTACTATTATGGCAAAAACTCCTGAGAGCTACAAGAGGCAAAACAATCCCATGTCCGATAAATGTCCTTGATGACTGTCTAGTTCCTCTTTTGATTCATTTATGCTTTACTCCACACCCATAGGTCCTAGCAATGAGTTTAAGCTATTTAAGTACTTCCTCTTGTTTCCTTGAAAAGTATACTTGATAAATTTATTGAGGTAATTTATGGTTTTTCCTCATGAAAAAAAAAAAGCTCTTCACCTTTCCTTATCTTATGGTTTTCTAACATACCCTTCATACAACTTACTCCAGTAAAAAAAGTAATTTCTCAGACCGAAGATTCCCATACTCACAGTTGTCCTTGCTGCCTTCACCTTAAGTATATCCAGTTCTAATTTAGTGTTTATGAGATGAAGTCAAGAGAAAAGCCTGCAGCATTCAAGATGAATTACCAGTTGTATATTTTCTCCCTCATTCTGCTCATGAAGCCAAAGGGCAGCAGCTACGATTAAGCTGAAGTTATGTTTATGAATACCCACAACATTAATCAATACAGAGGTTCTTGTTAATTAACAGAATTGTGGGATGTTTATTCAGAGGCAGTATACACCAGCAACCTAAATAACAAACCACCAGTGAGACACTCAAAAATATGTCCGAGTCAGTTTAATCTGTAGTTGGTGTAACCAGCTATCTGGTCACCCTTCCTTTCCATATTTTCCTACTTTTTACTAATCCCTGCCTGGCACAAAAGGCTGCTGGTATAAGCACTTGGTTAAAACTCTCAGGCTTGAATAAATAGTGACAATAATTTCACAGAAGCTTGACTATCAGAGTCCCGAGCAACATGGTCTTTTAAGGGTTATATTTTGGAGAGCTCTGCTGCTTTCAGACTCCAGGAGGCATAGGCAGGAGCCTTGGCTGCTTGCTTGCTGACATGTTCTTGGGCCCTTTAATTGCCACCCAAATTCCATTTCACTACAGGGAAGGTTATGGACTTCCTCAAGATCCTTCAGTAACTGCAAGAAATAACACTTTGATCAAGCCCAGCATTCAGTAGCACAGGCATTTTTTATTGTATATCCTGGCACTTCATAATTATAGAATTGTCTTAACACTTGGAGAAGCTCAGAAAGATTCGCAGCCTTCATTCTTCCAATTTCAGAACACTGGACTATCAAAACAAAAGATTTAAGAGCTTTCAGAAATAGACAGAAATGACTGTTTAGACAGTCACGACTAAGATTAGAAGGAATGGAAATAGAAGCTGAAATGTCCATCCTCTCCCCCTAAGAAGTTACCATTATTTTATTTTTCCTTACCTCTCTCCTTGCCCAGCATCCCAAACATCCCAAACAGCCAGCATCTGGCAGCATGAAAATGCCCATGACTAAATGAACTTTGCAAAAGGAGTATAATCAACACCAAACACTACAAGATGAAAATATCACATCCTGCATTGAAGGCATGAAGAATATTTTTATGCTGTCTCCCTCACCATATACAGAGGCCCAAGTTGCTGTGAGCCATAATTAATTCAGTTCTTTTTAGGCATGAAAATTGTTTTGATTTTAAATACTTTCAGCTTAGGGCATTCTAAATATCTGTGGAAACCTCCTGGGGATTTGTTAGCCACAGACACCAATGGAAGCAACATTTTAGGATACTTGTAACATAATACAATGTCAAATAAATATGGAGCCTTCTTAAATCAAAAACATATTTGAAATTCCTTCCAGTTCACGTGATTTCCAGGGATAAAGAAACCAGTGGTTGCCCAGAGCACAGTCTGCACTTCCATTGCAGGTATTGTGAAAAACCATTTCTATTCCCCCTTCACAAATATAACCCAGTAAGATGAAATTCTGACAATCACTGCCTGCCAGTCCCCAGATACTATGTTCATTTTGGGTTTTGCTGATAATAAAGACCCACAAAAGGATGTCTCTCTTCTTCATAACTAATAGCTTTGTTTCTTCCATAAGACAACATGAAAGCTCCATGTATAGCAACACACTATAATAACTGCTTTAGTGCAGTAAAAGAAACACATCAATAAAGCAAGGACAGTAAGTCCAAGGTTCACATTTCTATACTGAGGGTTATTTCTTGTTTATGCATAGAGGCCTAAGGCCTGATACGCTGCAAATTATATTATGTAGAATGAAGAAGTACATGAAATTTCTCTCATAATATTCTGCACTCATCAGTCAGGATTTATAGGACGTTTACATTTAAGTGCAATAGGAATTATAATACTTCACTTTGAATTTACCACTTATTTCAGTCCTAATCATGAAGAGTTTCAGTTCAAAAAGTATAAAATTGCTTGATGGACTTTGTAGGCAACCAAAAACTGCTTTTACATATTTATTAATCAATAGGAAAAAGCCAACTTTTAGCTTTATCAATATTTTTAATAAAATTATTAACTTGAAACATCTTATCCACTATATTAAACACAAAGATTCTAAATTCTTTCAGCATTGACAAAATGCTATACTGTTACTTTGAAATGTGATTGCTAAATGCCGTGGTTTGACCCTGGCTAAGTGCCAGGCACCCACGGCAGCCACTCACTCGTTCCTTCTCTTGCCACAGCTGGGCAGAGGAGAGGAGGGAAAAACCCGCAGGGAATTAACCCAAAGGTCCATGAGTTGAGATAAGGAACCGGGAGAAAACGCTCCAAGGACAAACCAGGCTCAACTTAAGTTACGAAGCGAAATTTATTATTACCCGAGTTAGAAGGAGGATATGAGAAATAAACTAAAGCTTTAAAAGACACCCTTCTTTCCACTCCCCACCCCTC
>VYZT01018813.1:35642-50185 GCA_013400735.1 Pomatostomus ruficeps | reverse complement strand
TGGCACCTCCTCTCCCTCCTTCTCCACTGACCTTGGTGCCTCCATGTTGTTTTCCCTCACATGTTCTCACATCCTCCTCCTTCTCTAACTAAAAGCAGCTGCGTGCCCATTTTGTTTTGATTTTTCCTTAAATATGTCATCACAGAGGCATAACCAACCTTTCTAATTGGCTCAAACATGGCCAGTGGCATGTCCATCATCTTCAGAGCCATCAGAGATTGGCTCTGCTGGAAATGGTGAAGAATTCTAGAAGCTTCTCACAGGAGCCATCTTTATGGCCCCCTCCCCACTACTCTAACCACAACACATCTATCAAAAAAAGCTATGTTTAACAAACTTTACATACAATTAAACTGCAATATACTAATATATATATATATAATTATATGTAACAATATGTAATAAATGTTATTTATTTAAAAATAACACAAATTGTTAAACAACATATATGCACTGTTTCCCAAGTAGCTGTTTTGGTAAGAAAAATACTATATGAAGTCAGAAATCACAAGAGGAGATAAAACCACTAATGAGACACTTTACTGTGTTTTGTGCTACAGACTGAAAATACATTTCTGGTTTTGACAAAGGGGAAATGGAAACAGTAAACAATTCTGGTGTTATTTATCTCTTTGCAAGTATTGAAAAACCCTAATATATGTTATCGTATTGTATTCTGTTTCAAACTATTTCCTATCAAGAAATAGGGCTTTTATCCAAAACAAAACTATGAAATAATCTGGAACAAAAAAATTAGCCCATGATACCTGTCCAACAGGAGGGGAGGAAAGAGATTAATTGAGGGCAAAACAACTTGCAGCTAGAAAAGATACCAGGATCTATCTTCACAAAATGTAAGTAGAGCAATAGTTATACTTTGAAAATACATAATAAAATACTTTCAACTATCATACCAATCTTTTGTTTTGGGGTTTTTTTGGTAGGCCTACTTCTAACAGCCATGATGAAGAGAGAGCAATGCTGAAAAGCTGAAAGTACCAGTTCATACATATGGGAATCATAACCCACGTTCCAAGACACCTAAAGGCTCTGATTTGTCACTAAAATTCAGGTTATCATCCACAGGAAATTATATGTCCAGCTCACATTTCACATATAAAACAGATCTTTAAATCTGAGAGCTTCAAATATTCTGTGTGTTTTCCAGTTTATTGATTTATTTGGGAATATTTTAGATGCATTCACTTGAAATTTCACTATGCACCGCTTTGAAGCTGCAGAGTACTAGTCTGGTTCTCTCCTCCTGCTCCCAATGAATTTTTGAAGCACTCTGGCGCTGCAATACCCAGTAACCCCATTAAGAAGAATCAACTAACACCAGTCAATCAAACGTCTCCAGACGTAATCAACAGAAATTAAACATGACAAAGAAAAGCTAAGTCATAGAATATTTGGTATCTCCAAATAATAAAGACGTGGGAGGGAGACAAGTTCTGTTGGAAAATGGAATTACATAGGATCTGAAATTTCAGATCAGAAAGAAAGGAGAACCAAGATGTAACAGAGATCATTCAAGAAATACTGCCTGTGACAAGAGATACATCTGCTTTCTCTGAACATGTATTGATACAGTTGGTTTTGCACCCAGGATGCCTCCAGTGCTGCTGAAGGTGTCATATTTCAGGTGACTTGAAACAATGAAACTCTGACTAATTGCACTTTTTAAAGACACTAGCTGGCTTTTCCATTTATGGTGTATTGAGGTTTCCCTGAGGACACATTGAAGACAAAAGGTGCGGCAGTGACTCCACAGCTCTACCTATGACTTCTGCATTTCTCAAGTAGAGAAACTCATTCATCAGCTGGGATTCCATGCAAAAAATCAAAAATATCAACCATTACCAGGCAAGGGTGCAATGTGTCAGTGTGAAAGTCACGCCAAGTGCCGCACTGCTCATAAACTTGCAGCTTTAAATACTGGAATTATTTTTCTGTGGAGCCCCAGACTTGCAATCTATTTGCCAACAAAGGAAGGAGGTTTGGCAGTTTTGGCCGGGTTGTTTGCTCACCACACTCAAGAATAAGTGTCTACATGGCAAAAAACAGCAACTGTGACACACCTGCTTCCATAGTAGAATCCTAGCATATCCTGACTTGGAAGGGATCCACAAGGATCATCCAAGTCCAGCTCCTAGACCTGCACAGGACAATCCCAAGAATCACAGTGCAAATGTCTGGCACTTTTGAGAGATTTAAAAAAAGAGAGTATTTTTTTCTAGGGCTTATCGAAATATAGCTATCATTTGCTAAATTTTCTGGATATAAGTGAAAACTCAAGTATTTCTCTAACTCTAAGGATCTGTGTTTTTGAGAGACAGCAAGTATTGTATAATCAGCATTTGTCTGAAATACTGAGATAAACACTACCCAGACTCCTGCTAAGCAGGGATCTGCTGTTGCATTTAAAATTGCACAATTGCACAATTGCAATTTACATATTTGAACTATTTTTGTTTACAGCAGTGCAAAACCAATTGATGATTAAGGCTATGTTCAAATTCTACATTTGTTCTTTTTCCAGTTTTATTGCAGGTACAGATATTGAGAAATATATCTTTATCCATTCTGCAAAATAAGACCAAACCCCCTATTTTACAGTGTTCTGGTGTTATAAAATATTTGCACTTCAGTTGTCATAGGCTATATCTGCCCAGCTGTGTTACAGTAGAAGCCAAACTGCCTGACAATCCAGGGTACCTAGGAGTGTTGGGTCCAGCCTTGGGTTTTTTGGGAGACTGCCTGTCAGGCATGGAGCTCGTGCACCAGACAGCAGGACAGGGTCAAATGCTCACAGACGAAACAGACACAGCTACTGCAAGACACCTCACCTGCCACAACCACCACTGACAATCCTGAATTCATTCATTCACACATTCCATGATTTTATTTTTTTTTTAGTTGTATTAGCACTGCAGAGCCCACACTAGTGAAACAAACTGGACTGCTTTGGGATGTAGCTCATGCATCAGGCACTGCTTGATAATTGCATTCCAATGCCAGGGCCAACCCCACTGGCCTATAACCAAGGCCAGAGGGTGCACACAGTGGAGCTGGGTATAAATGAGGGCATCATCTGGCCCACAGAAATCTTTATTAACAGTGCCGAGTCACAAGGCAAAAAAACTTAGCAAGGCTATAATCCTAGCCTCAGTCTGTTCAGGCTGATGTTAGCAAATACAACTTATTATTCATGAATTGAGAAAAATTTATATGTAAGTCCTTCTGAGATAAGCTTATCCCCAACCCCACCCTGCCACACCATTGTGAGAGTATCCCACGTTGGTCTGAGGCCACACTTCAAGCATGGCTTTGTGATAAAAGCATAATCTCTTCCAATGATGGCTTTTGTCATTAGAGTTAACTGCCTTCCACTCTCATTCAGCCCATAAGAATGAATTTCCCTTCAAACAATTAGCATTACTAAACAACTACATAAACCTTTGACTGAAAGTGGCTTTCAGACAAGTTGTACAAAACCACTGCCTGGTTAAACAAAAAAAAAAAAAAAAAAATCAAACAAAGAGGCAAGAAACTTTTGTTGCTATTAGAGGGTAAAATATGTGGAGGAAAATTAGTGTTGGGTTATTCCTCTCTACCTGGATGTCCTGTGCTGCAGGCTCAGTAGAGGTAGCATTATAAGCATGACTGAATACAACAATTTATAATAAGGTTTTTGCCTACAGCATCATAGGGATGTGTTATAGCAGCACAGTAGGAAGAAATGCGATCTTTCATTGGTTTCACTTCAGTGACCAGCGGCCAGATGACAGCAGATAATCAGCAAGAGCTGTAATTTATCATGGCACTGTAAGACAGAGCAGGTTCCAAAGACAAGGCAGCACAGCAGCAGCCCACCACCCAAGGAGTGAGAACAAGTTCTCCTCCAAGGCCCAGGTGTTCAAACAAGTGTGCTTGCATTTGCACACACAAACAGCCTGTGTCAGATCTCTCCTCGCCACACGTTGCTCAGGGTCACATGAAACAACTGAGAATTTGCATACATATACATATTTCATTAAGGCACCTAAATTATATGGATGAGGCAGTGCACTTCGGTAGCTTTTCCTGGTACACCGATTTTAATAAGGTCAGTGCCTATATGTTTAATAGTTAATAATTCTGCTCTTTCCCTCAGCATGGAAAATTCTGCCCGATGCAGAGCCAGTTCCCCTGGCTTCAAACAGCTCATTACAGACACACCTAACAGGACAAAACTGCCTTCAAGTGAGGGATGCAGGGTCTTAGCAGGAACAGCACAAATGACTAAAAGCATCGTTCCTGTACCTGAGAAGTGCATTTTCACTACAAACCTACTCCTGAGCACCAGAGGCCTCTCCAATGCGCAAAGCCAAGGCTAAACTCAAAGCTTGGCCTGGGCATGCCAGCCCTGCCAGCCAAAGCACAGGCAAACACAGGGTGCTGACACGAGCAGACCTTCCGCTGCACATGGATCAAGGTGAATTGGAGCTGGATTTTATGCTGAATCCTGACATCTGTCCGAGCTCTCCTATGTGCAGTAGAACACAAAGGATTCTGTAACTCAGCACTGGACACTGCAATACCACGCCAGCACACTTCTCCCTTTGCAACTGCATTGTCAATAGTGGTAAAAAGTCACAAATGCTGAGCTGCAATTCTTCTAGACTTTCTGGTCAGCCAAAATCATCAAGTCCTACCTGCGTGAGCATTTAATGGGAACGGTCATGCAGGCAATTGATCCGATCTCAGATTTAGGCAGAGGCAAGGCCTGCTCTTCCTCTGAGAGGCTGGGCAATTTTTTTCACCTATTTATTCTATTTCATCAGCCTCTCCTTCCCCTTTTACTAAGAGCCCCAAAGCATTGTCCTGGCTGACACACACAAGAAATCTGTGAAAGCAAGTGGCATACACTCACTAACTTCCATGGAATTTTGATCAATCTTAACAGCCTTCAGCTTTAAACTCAGTGTCATTTTCACTGCTAATTGTACAATTCAAAGTCCATCCTTCTGAGCTCATATTGAAAAGAAAAGGTTTTTCTTGTCCAAGTAGAGTTAGCCATATCAGATACAGCCCCCATAAAACTTCCTTTTATCCCTGAAATCAATCGTCACACGCTTACTCCCAGCTTTGCCCACATCTGCCTTTAGCAATTTAAGTCTCATTCCCTCTGTGAAACAGGCAATAAATCACATCCACTGTATTGAGTGAAAAATAAATCATAAACTTTGAAGAAACAAACAGAAGTTTGTAGAAGACTTTGAAGACATATTGCTTGTGATTTGTAAAGCAAGGGGAAATCAAGGGTTGGGAAGGAGCTGGAGTTTTTGGATGCCATCAAAGGGCTCCTTAAATAGGTTCCTCTAAGGTACTTGTTCTTAAATACACGTGCAGATGTGTCCTGAGGAAGAAAATCTGTCCTTACACATCTTCAGCTTTTAAACATAACCTCACAGTTTTTACTTTTTCTGACTTTTCTCCTTCTTCTCTACAAATCAAAATTAAAATGATTTCTTACTCCATAATATACATACACCAGGTAAATAGTTTTCAAGTGATTTTAGCTGCCTGCGAGTCCTTTGACTTTTAAAGCTCTAAGGAAACTCCAATATGTGTAATTAATCCCCAAATGGAATATATCTGTAGAGCAGTAATTTCTTTTAAGCTTAAGTATAATTGGGCCATGCACCCCCTGTATCAAAACCCCAAAGCTGAGACTCCATTTCCTTGTTCCTTTGGAACGAGACCATCAGAAATCCATATCTAAATATGAACAGAAGCATTATTTTTCCGCTGTTCTGACTTTTTTAAACAATATTAATAAATAAAAAGGGTAGTCAGACTATTGGGTTTTCCTGCCATTGCTGTGCTGCTACAGTACATTTTTAAAGTTTGAGAAGGGACATCATATCCTTAAGCTTCGTGAAGTGCACAGACTGTTGCCATAGATTTCTTCTAATTATGTTATCTTCTCATCTATCCCTCCTACAGCTTAAGATATTTCAACATAAAAATAAATAATTCTGAAATTAATTTATTTCTACAATATATAACAAGACCTATTTCAAAGGATTCTATATTTTACCAAAATTGGTAATTCAAGAAGATAGTTTCAAGTCAGGAATTAAAGAGCAGAACATTCTACAAAGAACAGCTTCTTTCTAATCCTTACCTCTGGGTTTCACAAAAAAATATAAACGTTGTCTTTGTCTAAAAGCTATTTTTACAGTAAGTAGTTTTGAGTTTAAGCATAGTCTTCCAAAATAAATTTGCAACTGTTACTCTGATTTAGCCACCCTTTTAGATTGCATCTGTAAGGCTAAAGATAGAAGTGACAATTATTCTAAGATTATTAAAAAATTAAAAATCCAGTAGAGTACTAGGTTTAAAAATTCTATTTGCATTTTATCTGTCACTGAATTTGCCCTAATTGTCCACTATTGTGATAATGTCTGAGTTGAATACTGTATGTCTATATGTATGTTAGCACCCAGCAATTAGCTTAGCAATAATTATATACTATTTCTGACCTCTTTGTGCAGCTGGCAGAGGGTGGGGTTTTTTAAATACATCTTCTGCAACTTTAAGTAATTTTAAAAAGCACAAAAATAGAGTTTAAGAATGATAGGAAACAATTACTAGATTTGCCATAATTCCTTATATACTTGGAAAATTTGCATATGCATTGTGGTTAGATGCAGTAAGCCTGAATTCTAACAGATATTCCTCAATAACCTCTGTTCCTTTTATAACTCATGTGCTAATTCTTTGATTTCATAATTGATCCTGTGCTATCCATGAGGGACATTTATTTTTATCTTTTTTAAAGCAACTATTTATTAAATGCATTTCTATAAAGTAGACAGAGTACTTAAACATTTTTAATCTTACAGAGTATTTCTTCACTAAAATACCTTTCTTCACCATAATGAAATCAAATGACAGACACCCAGTGCCATGTACCTCAAACAGCTGGCACAGGACTAAGAAGATACAGGTAACATTTCTCAATATTGCATGGGTTCAGTTGCCTACTTATTCCTCTGATATTTTTTTATCAGTTTCTCAAATGAGAGATGCTACATGATTAGAGGTCTTTATAAATTAAGAGATGTAATTTCCCCCAAAGGTATACACATGCAAGATTCGTCAAAGTTAAATGTCAAAGATAAGAACCTTATTCCAGCAAAATTGTAAAAACCTCTGTATGTGCACTTTTCTCAATGCAAGCCATGTGTGGTTCATTAACATTATATGTCAGCAAGGTGCAGGTCAGTTTAGAAATCCAATTGCAAATCAAGGGAAACTGCTTTCAAATGGCATCTGACTTGGCCTTCAAACCCTAATAATCTAGAGCAAATCAGATTGTTAAATTACAAACCAAAATTAAGTTTATGATTAATACAGTTCAGAAAATGAACTGCAACAGATAACTGGACTTCATCTGGTCTATGGACTACGCATGAGTAGATCACAGCTCCACAGAGTTTCTTGATGCAGTGCTTTTAGCATCCTCTTAAAATTCCTCATTGATGGATCCTCACTGAATCTGAAGTCCAGAATTTAATCCACGTGTTGGGTTTACACTGAGGACACAAACACATTCCCTTGCACCGTTGGCACAGTTCCTGACAAACCCACAGGCGGGACCCATGAAGTACCTACTTGAGCTTTCAGACCACTGTAATTGGTCTCATACTGCAGAGGAGATATCTGTCTCTATTCCAGTGCTCCTCATGAAGCATAAAACCCCCTTAGACTCCTGTTTTCTGTGAGGAAGAGCATTTGTCTGTTCAAACATGAGGCAATAGTTAGGCAATCCTAAGTAAATCCCTAGGCTTCTTTCTTCTGAAGTAAGCACAAGTAAAATAAGCAGAAACCTTGGATCAATATCCCCGTCAAGCAGAATTTATAGTTACAATATGGCATTTACTAATTTGTTAGCATTAGCAATAATTCTTTACAAGAGATTATTATTGTACATCAGCGTATGGACAGCACCGTAAAATGATATGGCTGAGTTTTCAAAATAATGACACCACTTTCCGTGGGGGAGGGGGCACCCCCACCAAACACAGCAGACCCACACAAATCATATTGTAGAACAGACTGCATACCAGTCTGAGATAATAACAACCAACAAACTCTTATGCTGTACCTGTAAGACTTCCAGACGCAAAGTCTGCTTAACCTATATGTAAATGAAATAACACTACCATGTGGCTGCTTCAGAAAACAGAGAATTATGTAAGCTGAATAAAAATGCACACAGTAAGCAGATGTTTCCTGTAGGCTTGCATTAAGGTAATGGTAGAAATACTTTAATAAGCACAAAAACCTTGTCAGATTTTGGCTCTTAGCTCCTATCACTGTCAGAGCAGATGTCGTTTTCCTCCATATGTTAATCTATCTACATATTTATATAGCCTTTATCATCGAAGTACCTGCACAACTTTTAGTCCCTTAAGGTTTCATTCTCACATCACGTGTAAGAAGAATGGGCAGTTTACAAACAAGCAGCTGAGATACAAACTGAGCTAAAAACTCGGGCAGTTTGCAGCTGAACCCTTGATTTAGAGGAGGACTTTTAGAAATCAATCCCCACCATTAGCTGCAAAGCATTTTACCCAAAGCCATACATGGCTTTCATTTAAGGACACAGATTAACAAGTGCATGATAAACGCAAATCAGACTGTCAGCTCTGTAATGAACAATTTAAGCGTTAGTTTATATTCACTGTTGGAGGTGACCTGTTTTAGGGTATGTGCTCCAGAGCCTGAGATATAACGATGTTGCCACCTTATCCTACACAGCAGAGTGCCCTAATTTCAGGAATACTTAGAGCAGCTTGCAGTGTTCAAACAATGCAAAACCTTTTAAAATGGTTAATCTAAGTCTTCGGTATCTTCACACTACAGTACATATTATCAGCATTTTTTAAGTATGCAAATTGCTGCAGCAATCCTAAAGGCTTATAAGGGCCCATGTGCTGATTATTCCAATGATGAGATTTTAAGGCAAAAAGGGACTTTTAGAATCATCCCTCACAGCTCTTGCGGTTAATTGTGAGTAGATGCTCTTATTTGAAATACCAGCCACATAAGAAAAATGTAACCAGTGCAGGTTCAACCATTTCCAAGAAAATAGCATAAAAATACTGATTTTATTTGATAGTCAATGAATGTTTCCATTTTAGGGTTTGCTTTTGTATAAAATCAAATATTTAGGATAATAATACAGAAGGAGCATCATTTACTGTAAAAAAATAATAGGAAAAAATTCTTTCCTATGAGGGTAGTGAGGCTCTGGCATAGGTTGCCCAGAGAAAGTGTGGAAAAGTTCAAGGCCAGGCTGTATGGGGCTCTGTAGAAAGCCATATTGTGGGTACTATGTATTTCATCCATGATCTTAAGTCTGGCAACCAGATGATCACATATACAATTCCATTTTATTGTCTTAAATTGGATATGATGGCATTTTACAGTCAGAAGGAAATTAAGAGCGTGGCAGAGTAATCCCATCACAAGTCACTTGTGACATGGATTACTGTGCACCTGTGAGTTTCCTTATGTCTCCCCCACTAATAAATCTGTGTTTTCCATAACCTTTTCCAAAATAGCAGGGTAGAAGAGAACATGACTGCTGATGGGCCCCTAGAAAACCAAAGATGGAAATCACAACACAGTGCTTGGACCATTTCATCTCCCTGGAGACCTTTAAATAATGGTCCACAACTAAAATATCCTAAGATGTAGTTTGGAGCAGATCTATATAAATATATATAATATACTAAATAAATGGTTGTCATGCGTCAACTGTTCCAACCAAACCAAGAGGGTTTTATTTGCATTTAGAGGAATTTCAAAACATGTCTATATTCTAATTATAATGGAACAAATACTACACCATGCATTTCTTATAGAATCTCATATATATATATATGCATATAGACATCTTATATATAAAGACTCGGGGGGATATCAGAGAATTTTTGTGGTATTAAAAATTGTCATGTATCAAAGATTAAATTTGCTTTTTTAATATTGTAGCAAATTTGCACATACAGTGTAATCCTAGATATTTTTGCCTAGATACCTTTTACCTTTATTTTATTTTCCTTTCTTTCCTTTTCTGAGAGAAGGAGAGGAATTAAATTCTTATAAAGTAACAGCGTTTCAAGTATAGTAAAATGCAACATAATGCACTTAGGTATAGTGATACATAGGATATTTGACTTCACTACAAGTCTGAAAATGAATGCACGCTTAAGTGACTATTCCTTAAAAGCCCACAAGAACACCAAGCCTTGATGCTAATCCTGTGTGTTAAAAGGTAAGAGAAGGAAGTTGGTTTGTGAACTCTGAAGGTTCGGGGTGTGCTGTGACTCCATGAAGGCAACAGCTGTCCCGCTCCATTCCTTCCACACCTTCCAGCCAAGCAGCACCGAGGGCAATGAGTTGGACCAGGCTCGGATGTGCTCCCACTTGACCCCACCAGGGCTGTGCCCAGGGGCAGCAACAGCAGCGAACAAGCAAATGTGACAGCACAGGGGCCACGAGAGGAGGTGCTGAGGGCGAGGTCTGGCTGCTCATCTAACCACCCGCTTGTGGCAAGAATCCCAGGCAAAAATCCAAGCAGGGAATTTGAGCAAGTCAAAGCAAAGAGGTGGTTCTCACCAGGTGAGACTTGGAAAGCCTTAATTCCTCTGGAGTTAGGTGTCACTACCTGATAGCACCATACCATCCCTGCCAGGAGTCCTCACTCACAATCAAATCTGAACAGATCAGTAGCAATAAATGCAGCTAGTAATTAGCACATCCAGGACCTAATAGCAATGCATTTATTTAGCACAGATAGCCAGGACTAAAATGAGGATTTATAATAAAGGAAAGCTAAAATATCCCAAAAGTGTCCCAGATATCTTGCCTCCACAGTTATCGAAAACTTGCTGAGGTACAGGATAATTTATTTTAAACATAGATTAAATAGTTTTTTTAATATATTTTCTTTGCTATGGCTATACACAGTATTACTTTATGGTGCAGATTTTCCTGTCAAGGAGAAACTGAAGCCCTTAGATTGTTTGCAATGTATTTTAAATGACAGCAGGAACCATTATTATTATTTATACTTACAACAGTAATCACAGTAACCCAGACTGATGTAGTATTGCACAAAGATGGAACAAAACCAGAAATAGCAAGACTCCACCCCAAACCCCTGGCATTTTTCAACATTTGTATGAGAGGTCTAAATTAGTACCCTGGTAGCCCAAATCTCCTTTTGTAATCAATGCTGAGAGGAGGACCCTGCTGGGGCACTACTCAGATCTCCAGCAGCCTGAACTTCTCAGTGTCTTTGTGATCATGGGGCTGCAGCTCCTGCACTATTTTTTAGCTGAACAGCATATTTTTCATTGTTTCTATACTCATACCATTTCCTTCTCTCCCCAAACCCCCACTAACCATACAGTAATGATTTCTGACCAAAAAACTCCTTGCTTGGCATTGCCTTTCCAATGTAAGATCAACACCAGTCTGTCTTGCACATCCATAAAAGGTTGCAGCTATTTTTTTTCTATTTCTTCTTCCTCTACCCTGCTAATCACAGAATCATAGAATGGCCGAAGTTGGAAGGGACCTTCAAGATCATCTTGTTCCAACCCACTTTCCACAGGCAGGGACATATTCCACTAGACCAGGTTGCTCAAAGCCCCACCCAGCCTGGCCTTGAACACTTCCAGGCATGGAGCATCCACAATTTCTCTGGGAAATCTCTTTCAGGGCCTCACCATCCTCACAGTAAAGAATTCCTTCCTAATATCTAATCTAAACCTACTCTCAGTTTGAAGCCATTCCCCCTTGTCCTGTCACTCCAGGCCCTTGTAAATAGTCTCTCTCCATGTTTCCTATGGGCTCCCTTCAGGTACTGGAAGGCCACAAATAGGTCACCCCAAAGCCTTCTCTTTTCCAGGCTGAACAATACCAATTCTCTCACCCTTTCCTCACAGCAGAGCTGCTCCACCCCTCTGATCACCTTGATGGCCTCCTCTGGCCTGGCTCCAACAGGTCCCTGTCCTTCCTGTGATCAGGACTCCAAAGCTGGACACAGCATTCCAGCTTGGAGCAGAGGGGAAGAATCTGCTGACATTTCTCACCCACGAAAGGCTGTAACTGCATTTCTCATTGGTACTATTCCCCCAAACTAATTTCCCCCTGGCGGAAAGATGCACCCCTCCAGCAGCATTCCCTCCTTGCCCTGCTCCAGACATCTGGATAGGACAAAGCACTGCTGAGCCCTACAGAAGCACAGGCATTGTTCAGAGGAATGAACACACAATGCGAGCATATGGCTCCTAATGCTAATTAATTATGCTGTAGGTTAAGGGGGACACTGAAATAATAATGCTAAGTGAGACTGGAAAGATACTTCCTGTGTGTTTGATTAGGGCGGTGTCTCTCCCATTTCAAAGTGCACAACGTAACTCCAGAGGACCTTTCCTGCCCCCACAAAGGTCAAACGCCATAATTTAACCTGCCATAGTAAAATAATTAATACAAACATCAATGGCGAATTCCTCAGCAATGGGCTAGGCACAAATTCAGCTTTATGAACAGCAGCTAAGAGATCAGTTCACACAGTGGAATCCTTCTCTTGCAAAAATATGACTTGTCTACACTGGTTGTACACAGACATTCACTAGTTTTGTTTCCAGGTGGGTTGGACTATCAACTGTCCTCTTTGGTTTTTTAAAATGGTGAATAGTTTTATTCAGCAGAATAAAAAGGTGCAGTTATGCACAAATTATCCCAACTTTCCAACATATAACTTTACAATTAAACTACAACAAGTTTTCTACATTTCAGTTAACAGATTCCAAAACCAAGCATTCTAGCCTTATCCCTTGACTTGTTATTTATGAAATTTTCCAGTTTCTTCCTTGTTATTTATGAACAGACTGCCTTTAATTTCCCACCAGTGTGATTATTTGAGGATAACCACACCCTCCTAGAGTGTTATTAAAACTATTATGAGGTAAGACTTTGTTCCGGAGAAGTAATGTTTGGATTCTATGAAAAAGAAGAGCAGTCCCCTTTTAAACACTTACAGCTCTTGTAGTGAAAAGTTGTTCCCATTTATTAAATGGTCACTGTCAGCCAGGAAATCACATTAAGTTTTAGAACAATCTTAGTTAGCATTGTCAATCAAAATGGTATAATAATAAGCACAGTAGACAATAACATGTTGATGTATGAAGAAGTGAAGTTCTTGCTGCCCAAGGTAATGTTTTAGTCTGAAAAGAATAATTGCCAACTCCTTCAAAGTGCTATAGTGAATTAGGCTTGTTTATGGCATAATTAGAGAGCAAAAACGAAGATATGCATGTGCCAGATTTCAAATTGGCTATTTTCTACCTGCAGCACTCAGTATTTTCAAATGCCTTCTGCAATACATTGTATCTTGCTATTTTCAGGCACTATATCAAGTTGCATCATGTCACATCCTATTATATTAAACCATGTAACAATTCTATCGAGTTCACCCCCAGGTATCATAACGCTGGAAATGTAAAGGAAATAAAAATACACTCAGCAGAAGAGTTAATGAAATAAAACTTTTAAAAAAATACAAATCTTTCAGCTAACCAGTTTTCAAAGTGTAGGTTGCATAATCAATTTAGTTGTTTGGTTCTTATTCTTTGATCTCATTCTCCTGTTCTTTGCTTAGCATAAGAAGGATGCAGAGAGACCCAAGAGAAGGAGAGACACACCACAAAGAAAAGCCAGCGAGAACCAGAGGATTAACTACAAGATAGTTTTTGAAAATCTAAGAGTTTGCCACTAAGTACTGTTGCCAAGAGTCCTTTTTAAAAAAATAAGATTTCTTTGACAAATGAGACTCCAGGGTTATTATAGAGAGAATTCTTGCTGAAATCTGCTCCCTACTCTTAGAATATCTTTCAAAAGTTTCTTATTTTTCTTTCACAGCAACTTTTTGAGGCAGAAGAGACCCATATCTATCATCTACAAAACCTCCAAAGAGAGTTAATTATTTAAAGCTACTACTTTACGTTAAGCACAAATGTGATATTTCCATTAGCTTTAATTGTGAGAAGACATTAAAGAACTGCATCTCTCTCCACTAGCAAAACATTTCAAAAACAACTAAAAAGAAAAGAAATCTGACAGATGGAAAAATCTCTTAAAGTGCTTATTTAAAAGTAAATGTTAGGTCAATATAATTAAGAGATTCAGCAGGAAATACATCCTTAGCAGTTTTTTTTTTAAATAAAATATCATCATTATTGGAAGAACGTGCTGTTCATACATAAATAAGGAGCCTGAATCTCTGCTTTTAAGGCAATGGAAACCACAATCTTTACCATGACAACATAACTTGTATATCCTAACTTGTAATAATGTAGAAGTCTCGTTTGTTTCCAACAACAATTTTAGAATACTTTTATTCTGAAGACTTTACACTTAATGGAGACTAAGAAACACCTGGATCCCCACTCCTAACCAGACAGATGATTTAGAAT